>WOVY01000804.1:0-291430 GCA_013436015.1 Rhipicephalus annulatus | reverse complement strand
CCTACTGAAACGTTCCGTATGAAATCTTACGGAAATATATGGACTCCGTAACATTTCCTTATGGTACATACGGAAAAATATGGAGTTTTATGGAATATACGGAAGTTGTATGGCATTTACGGAACGCTTCTTATGGAGTATAAGGAAGAATAAGGAAATTTTATGGCGTATACGGAAAGCTTTTTATGGAGTATACGGAAAGATAAGGAAAATGTATGCATATATGGAAAACTTTTTATGGAGTATATGGAAGGATAAGGAATGATAAGGAAAACTTATGGAGCATACAGGAAGCTTATGATGGAAGATATGAAGGATAAGGAAAGTGTAGGAGTGTACAGAAGCTTTCATAAGGAAAATGCAGAATGTAAGGTCTTACGGAAATATACAGATTTTGTAAGGTGCTACGAAAATGTGCAATAGTGTATGAAAGGCATGTGATTGTTGCAAAAATGTGGAAACTCTACAGTTGTTCACATTTTAAGCAGGAAATCCGAGCTCTATAAAGTTATAAATGAATGCACAGTGACATATATAGTACAAAAGAATAACGCAGGCTGGTCTGTGTTGCAGTCACCGCTGTTCGCCCTTTTCCAGAATGAATACAACTTCTGCAGATGACCAGGTGCTAAAGTCTGTCACACGGAAATGTGTCATTCACAAGGAATGACAATAACTGTCATTTTACTTGCATGCTGTCACACGAAAACAATCAAGCAAAAAAAGCATAACTTCAAGGGCTCGTTTTTGGTAGAAACAATAATAATGAGAACTAAATTCAATGTGAATGAACTTGTCAATATTAATGAAACTGTTCTCATTAACATTGGCAAGAGAAATGTCATTTTAAAATATCGACCATGAGCTTAGCTCTCCTGAGCACCGACAAAAGAAATGAAAAATCTATGAAAACTATTGCATGTAGCCTAAAAATAATTTTTATTGATAGTATGTTTCCTACAATATAAATACAGCTATACACAACTTGCCACAGCTTCACGACAGAAACGAGGTAGGGGCAGAGGGAGTGGTCAGAAAAAATAATTAAGTATGAGAGCACAACTGATATGTACAAAACATAATGGTGCTTATCATTGAGCCGGATGGTCGTGTATAGAGCTGGTGTCATTTTTGAGATTTTCAAAGCATGTTTCAGACCCACATGCAGAGTACGCTTCAATTGTAGTGCTACATAATACACAAACGTAGGGCCAATTTAATGATAAGAGATTATAGGTTAAACAAACGCTTTAAAATAATATATCATAGCTGCAATGGACGCATACAAGCTATGTAAAGCGCAATAAAGTGAAGACCCATGACCTTCTCTTGATGCTTCAGTTCTACATCGATGCTTCAACTGGCGGCAAAGAAACTTAACCAATGTCTCTGTGTGCAACATTGTCCATTTTACAACTATCTATATGTTATACATAAAATTCCTACTGCGAGTTAAGCTACGTAGCACTCCATAACTCTTCCTTTTATTAACGGCAATTTTTCAAACAATCAACATTATTCATTTTCTGTCTCATGACTTCGTGCCCGCAATTCTTGGTTGGCTCGATCACAATTGTGCAGCCCTATTTTGGAGGAATCAAAAAACATCAACCAAAATATATTTTGGAACTGCTTCTCGGTGATATTGCCTTCCCTCAACTGCCACAGCTTGAGATGAGTCATATAGCAAGTCTCGCGCATACCTAGGGCCTACCCTTGAAGAAACTGGTCCGGCTGTGAAATGCTCAGTTTTTTTCTCAAATAATTTTTTCGTTTGAGTTTTCTCACTTCTCGAGTCCCTTCACAATCAAGCAGACCTAATGTATCCTTAGTCCTTATTTTGTTATATTATGAAATAAATAAAAAAATTAATAATTAAAATAAAAATACTAATAACTGTTGCGCAAAAAAACACAGTCCCGCATACGTACTTGAACGCAATATTCCTTTTATTTTGTTTTAGAACCTAAGGCATTAGAAAAGATAGCAGTACAATAAAAACGTTTGAAAAAAAAACAAAAAAATTAAACTTGGCGGGACTCAAACCTGCGCCACTAAGTTGTGCTCGCGTACGTTAACTGAATGCGTTAGCTTTGCTAAGTTATTCGCGCGAAAAGTGCACGTGAGTTTAAGTTATGTATATAAATTTGCTTTTTGCACGCTATGTGTTGGCATATTATGTACGATATGCCGATCGTATCTATTGTTGTGTGCATATGTTTTGGGATTGTATATACGTCACATGTTTTTCGCATGTCTTTCAACTATAGATTGCTGCCCCGCCGCGGATAAAAACAAGTATTTTTTACACCCACACACAAGCTTGAGCAGTTGAAGGTTGTTTGCCGGGGCTCTCTTGCGATTGAGTCGGCCACCACAGGGAATTAGAGTGATACGCCATTAATCCCTGCATCCAGCTGTATTCCACTGAGTAGCTCTATTGCTTGATGACAAATTGAGCGCGGGGCGCGACGCTATTGCGCACGACCATGCCTCGCGTAGCGGCGACATCAGCTGATTGCGCCGGCCGGCTTGCCTCGATTTTCCTTTGGAGCAAAGAAATGTCATACCTTGAAAGATTGCGTACTGCACTATGTCAAAATGTTACTGCTTTGTAGCCATCCTATGATTCATGAGAATTGATAACTCTGATATCACTACTGTAGAGCTTTTGCGTCAGCGACACGCACCGAACGTGAAACCGCACTACGTCTGTCGTAGAAGCAGTAGGAGGCTGTCGTCTGCTAGAACAAAAACAAAACAAAGACCTGCGAAAATATTCATAAGTTGTAACTTGTTTTTTGAATAACCGTTTATCACTTTTAAAGTTATTTTGCCAGATAACAGACATTTTTTTAGTTTATAGCAGCGAAAGATGTTTTTTTTAATTTTTCTCACACAGATATCCAAGTCAAATCCATTCACAGCCAAAGCCACATGTTGTTTGTCTTCTTTGTTTCTGTGGGCATGCCGTTTGGGTGCGTCTCTCAGGTGTTCGCGCTGCTACACACGAGAGCACGAAATGTTAAATTTACGCAAGAAGGAAGCGCCGTTTCCTCGTTCGTGTGATGTGCTAAGATTGCGCCCTATTCCCGTGGTTGTCCGAGTGCGGATCAAGTGCGAGTCGTCCAAGGAATCGGCGGGTTGTGCGGGTGCTCTAGGACTCCGAGGTGACAGCTGACGCCTGTGGTCGCTTCCCTCAGGACAGTGTGAAAGAAACTAAAGGTAAGGGGGACACTTTTTTATGTAGACCAAGTATGCCACTCAGTGCAAGTGTGTGTTGCTGCACTCGAACGAGGCGTCGTGAAACGGCAACCTTACGCGCCTTTGCGAGTGCGGTTGCCGATTCGCTTTGACAACGCTAACGCCAGCAGAGCCATGGCGCATCGGCGCGGCCTTACTGGAGCTAATTCGAGACAACTGCGGCAACATGCATGTGTATGGTGATCGATTTTTTCATATGTGCAATGTAGTAAGGAAGACGCACACGGCGCTTGCTACGCTGTTGATTAAACGAAGCCTGCAGTGCCATTTGATGCAAAGCAGCATTTTGTTTACGTTCGCGGGCGATACAATTTGTAACTTGGCTCGATTCACCTAGCCAACCGCCTAAGTGGGTTGTTTAGCATACGTTCACGGGAGAGCAGTTATTATGCCCCTAAACAGTGGCGTGTGCTTGTTGAAAGATATAATGTGTGTGCCTAGTGTAGAGAGAGAGAGAGAGGTGTTCGTGCAATCTGCATGTGTACCTGCAAGACGCCTTTGCTTGTAACTAATAATGTACCGGCCAGCACCTACATTGTACGCCTGACTTTGAAGAAAACTTGCATGCACATTGTGAGATTTTGTAATCTGCCAGAGTTGCTTTTTATAAAATAATACACTGCCAGCATGTTCAAAATATGTTTCGCTGCTGTGTGGCAGGGGTGCGGTTATCACGCTGTTGTGTAGTTGCTGATGCAAGCACTTATAGTTTTTATGTGTTAATATTTCTCATCTAACTCATCAGGTGTTTGGCTGTTTCAGCACAAACAAGGCAAATAGAGAAGGAAGACGGGTAATTAAAGGACCAGTGCCGACTTTTGTTTGCAGGAGAATACCCATGTTGGTGTATTTATTGTGACAGCTTTTCTGTGTTGCTTTTTTGCCCAATTTATGCAACAACACAGTTGTCAGCAGTATGAGAGAGAACACTGAAATTAGCTTTTAAAGATCATGGTGACTAAATGCCTATTAACTCTCAGCACAAAGTAACAACAAAAGACAGTATGATCAATGTGGATGAGTACAGTCTTGCATCTAAAAATATATTGTGCAAAATGTTGCCTAAGTAAAAACCTCTCTATGTTTGCAAATAGTGTGACGTCACTTCGAGCACCGTGCCAGCCATTCCCTCCCTCTGTGCAAGGGCTGGTTGGCAAGGAAGTTGTTTGTGACGTTCCTGATAGACCACTGAGATGTATGCAATTCTAAACCTGTAGCCTTATATATACGTAATCTTTTGTGCAGTTACATCGCTGCATCTGACACCTACAACTTATTTGCATATTTACATTGCTCCCTTAGGACCTAACACACAAACTTGTTGTTTGCATTGTCACTTCATGAATATCGAGCGGTAAAGGTACTGAGTATATGTGAAACAAGAATCTCTGCTTATTACTTGAAGAAATATGAGGCCTTCGATAAAACGAGTTATACCTTTATTGAGCTTGCGTACTCGTCGGGGCGACTCATACATGCAGCTTCAGCAAATGGTATCTTCCAGCCCGGTGATCTTGCAATTTTTTTCTGCACATAGCGCAAACACCGAGATGTACCCACTCGCAGATGGTCACGTCGAGTGCATATTTGCCTTGACTAAAATGTCGAATCAAGTTTTTTCATCGACCGGTCCCTGCCATGAGTGCTAACGTCTTCGCAAACAAGACACATTGTTATTGACACTGCACACACCACACTCAGTATTCTCAGTTGAACCAATATTCTCAATACCTTTCAATGCACACTACATGCCGCAATCAACAGGGCACATTTTTGAAGACTATGCCACTGTTGCTCGCACAGGCCGCCACGTGTGTTCACTTCTTCAAGATAAACAGACAGCGTGGCAAATATTTTACCACACAGTTTACCACACAGCTGGATGTTTGCCGACACATACTACAGCTAATGTCGACATTGTAACGTGAAGTGTCAGCTTTGAAAAATTAAAACTTGCCCCAAACACCGCACGAATGTACCGGGCTGAGCCACCAGCGGGAGTGTTTTTCCAGCCACACCTTTTACATGTGCCAGTGACATCATGCTGTGACGTACCTCGGTAGGGGCCTATCGCTGCATACTTTATGTAAATGAGGGTCCTGTTAGTGAAAGCATGCATTGTTGATTTTGTAACTTGTTCATGCCCAACTGGACCTTCATTTGCACAAGTTGTCTGAGTGATATTCAGGCGAACTTTTGTGTAATAAATTGTACATTTGGCAGTCTGTGCTTGCCCCATACTGTTGTTACTGGTGTTTCTTGTTGTTACTTTGCACTGCTCATTACTACTCACCTACAGAAACTAGCCTATCTTGCCGCTGTTTTGGACAAGATGCAGCTGGCAAGTGCGATAGTGTTCATAACTCTAAATTCTCGAGCAAAAATTATCGTTTCATATTCAGTTAGTTGCATTCATATCAGTACATTATAAGAAATCATTGATTAAACATGAATCTGTGTTCCTTTACATAATGCTCACAACTTTTATATCAAATTGAATGGTGTTTATAAAAAACATGGGTTTAAGCTAAACTTCATGCTCTTTTCTCGAACAGCTGACAAAACGCTATTGCATGCTTACTTGCCATGACTGGACTGTGTTCTAAATACATTGCCATTCTTCACCGGACTGCCAGTACACTTCACCTTGGGGGAGCATTTATTAACCAAGGATTGATTATTTAAGAGCGGAAAGAAAGAAGCGGCTGGCCGGGATACTTGATATTGGCATCCGTTTTGCTACCTAGCGCATTATCATGCGTCTTGCATGTGTGTCTGTAAACCAAGAACTTTGGGTATAACTATATTTATCTTACAAATGGTTGCAGGACTGTGGAGGCTGTAGGGCTGCTTAGGAATGGTGGAATCCCTGGACATGTGTTCAACCTTGCTGCATCAGCTCCTTGGTGTTTTCACGGCATCTTTACAGATGTGTTGGGTGAGTAAAGCAAGCAGGTTTGAACACAAGGAAAAGTAAAATATGGCAGCACCTCTTATGCGTGCCTTACATCCCAAATATATCAATTATTTATCTTGCCTTGTGGCCTGTAATTTTTAAAGAGACACTTCTTTTTGCTTTATATTGGAGTCTTGATGGTTCCACAGCAATGTATTTGTGTTTGACAGCACGTGTTCTTGAACAAATAACTGATCTCAATAATGACAAAACACCCTTCATACTTGGTCCTTAGCATAAGCTAGCACTTATCTGTAGCAGATTCAATTATTCATTTTTTTGCTGGGATGATAATGGGCAAGTAGCAAAGGCAAGTTCAGATTGGAGTAGTCGGTGACGTCTGTTTAGGCTCTGCCATATTGCTTTGCAACAAGAGTTACTTGTGGCCACATATACAATGAGGCCACATGACGTGCATTCTAAATGAGATTACCATATCATATTTCACTGCATCTTAGTATGTGCCAAACAAATGCAGATATCATTAGCTTGCCACTATAAAGGGATCCTAAACCAACACAAGGTTGAAATGTAGTCGTGGTGTTGCAGCTGTGTATGACTCTATAATGGATACATAGCCGTGATAATTTGTCTATATGTAGTCGCAATAGTAATGTTACACACATTACGATACAAAAGAGGTCCTTGCTTATTTCGCTTTTTTTCGCTATGCTTCTTTCTTGTCTCTTCTTGCCATGTGCTCCTCCTCACTGTACAAGGAGCAAGAGCAGTGGGAACACAAACACGTATTTAAAAAAAATGTTGTAAGGTGAGCACTGAGAAGCTGAACACTTCCAAAAGGCTCAAAGAGGTAAAGGTATTGTTTCTAGCTACTTTTGGGCACCCATAGCTAGTTGTGCTGCTACAGTTAAAAAATAAGTTAAATGTTAAAATTAATTGTAGATAGTTTGGCACCCATAATTGCAGTTACATACAGAACTAGGTTTCAATGCATAAGCAAAATCTGTTCACTCTAAATCAATCCTAATGATATCTGAAATTCGGGAAATATTCACAGAAAGCTCAGGAAAAGGCTAAGATATTGCCCCTTGAATGTAAAGGAGATACCCTTCTTCTAAAAGGTCAATAGACAGTCTAGTAGCCTTGATATTACATGCACTCTAAAATATTCTGGTGTGGTGCTTTTCATGCATGTTATAATAAGAGGGGTTTTTAATAGAACTGTTGTCAATTTGCCCTGCATTGCTGAAATTGTTCACATAGCTATAATACATGAATCACTTTATGCCTTTTGATTTTATGCAAATGGTTTGCTTACCCAGTCGGTTTAACTTCATTTGGATAAAATTATAAATGCTCTAAAATTTTTTTACCATACAGCAGGTCTACTTTTAAAGTACGCGACCATTGATGTGAACGTAGTTGGTGGCGTGATTGATTAATCCCTCACTATTACCACTCTAACTACACCTGCTACAGTGCATAGTGTGACAAAAGTATTGGTACTTAACATTACTGGCAACATACACTTTTATGTCTCAAAATATGTTAAAAACCTGGTAAAAATGTGTGTACGTTTTTTTTTCGCTCCAACTAAATATTCTGGTCTACTCAAAGTAGCTTCCACTCTTTTAAGTTCCTCAAACCTTTAGGTGTTCAAAAGAAGTATCAATGCCATATACTGTCTTTGTCAACCTACGCACCACTCTAATAAAGAGAATTACCCGACAACATTACCCAGTAAAATAAAGGGATGTTATGAAAAGTAATGTCAATTAAATTGTCAAAAAACGTTGCCAAGTTACGTTTTTGTTCACTGTTCTTTTCAAAATTTTGGAAAAGTTACATTTGATAACATCCCCTATAGTTTGTTTGGCATCATTTTCTGCTAGTTCTAATTATAATGTGTTCAAAAAAGACAACAAACCCTTAAATTTATAGTTCTTTCCTTTACTCATGAATCTGAGCAGTGAATCTCAGTAATCTTTGCGGTGTGTGACTTGTTTTTTTTATCAGTTGTGCATGTGTTCAAGTACATGCATTTAGGTGGGAGGGCGAACTATTGCCTCCTCCTGTGACTAGCAGATTTTCTGAGAACTGACAGATGCATAATGCTGCCAAAGAAGTATAGGGATATTGGAAGTAATCGTAACGTACTTGCAATCGTAATGTAATTGCCAGTAGGCAAAAATGTGTCCCACACTCGCCATAATGGTAACAGGCAGCGCTGACTGACTCTTCCATGTATAAATGCACATATATACCGTACAAAACGGAAGAGGGATAGCCGCCATGGTAGCTCAGTTGATAGAGCATCGGACATGTTATTCGAAGTTCGCAGGCTCGGTCCCTGTACAGGGCAGGTTATCTTTTTTCCCTTCTACTTTTATTTCTTCACAATTACAACACTTCTATTCTTCTTGAAGATTTTCTGGTGTAAAAAGGTACCTTATAATCTGAAGAGGCAAACAGATTGTGCCAGTGTACGAGTTAGCTCTTTAAGTGGTTACAAGTAAGATATGTTTTGAAGAATAAATCATTCTGCCACTTGCCTAAAGAATGGCTACAGGACATAGCGCTGGATGCACTTTGTTATTTTTGAATCAAGCTATCTTGTATTCTACTTTTATAAATTACATGGGATACACATGGCGGTATCACACACTTTAACGCCACAAAGATTATGTAGCGAACAATGTTATAAATGCGAAATTGCATAAGGATAAGGTGAAAACTGCACCCTCAACGAGAATGTACAGAAAGCACAGGGTGCAGGCGTCATTTCTTCTGTCCGTGCTTTTCAAGTGCGAGCAGTTATCACCTCGTTCTGACCAACTAACTAGATTGAGATGTGTTGTTATAGTGCAAGAGGATGCTCCACGGAAAACTAGGTTTGTCTCAAACTCTGTGTGTGTCTTTCAACCTATATGGTGCCCGGTTCAAGAGTTCATGCAGACACGATCGTGTAAATCAGGACCGTGTAAAATGGACCGTGTAAATAAAATAAAATGGACCATGTAAATAAACAGGATCGTGTAAAATGTCGTTTTCGTGTGCAACTGTAGTTGTGGTTGTGCTGAAGGACCTTTCTTTATATACACTACATAACAAACTTGCTTCTTCAGAGTCGAGTGCATCTTCGGATCGATTGTAAATGTTTGCATATGTGAGGCCTTAAGTTTTATAAGAAATTCCTCAGTGTGCCACGAGGAAATGTGTGTTCAGCGAAAATTTGTATATCATTATATAGAACTCTTAAAGCCTCATCTACTACTTTATGCAGGTTGACCTTGAGCAGAAAACGAGGAGCGGCAGCAGCCCCCAGAAAAGAGCAAGCACCCTCCAAGCTCCCGAAGCTCTCTTCGACAGGAACAACAAGGTCACTGTGTGGCATTGAAAACCATTGCAAGGAGTGCCTTATCAGTACACTGTGCTGCTCTTTCATCGCAGAACACGAAGTTGACCACTCCAGAGGAACTTCACGCTGTGTATTATGAGGGCTTCAGTGGTTTTGTTTTTGTCCAGCCAGCAGTTAAGAAATCATGTGTCAGATTTAGACAGGATGGCTAGAGGGAGTCGGGCAGGCATGTTTAGACATTTGTCTAGCCAAGTAGTGCCAATTTTCGCACGGGTCTTGTTGGAGTTACTGCCACAATCACAGAAGCTACGTCACCTCTATAAATGTACAGATGTGTCAAGGAAGATTAGCTGCATTAGGTTTTTCTATAACTGATAGCATCCAACATTCTTCATTATATAGGAGTTTTGTTCCTCACTTATGGGTGTAAAGCCCTCTACAGAAAAAATGCAACACTTCCAGAACACTCCAAGGCCCTACTTGTAGGTTTTTTCGGCTTGTATCATAAGCACCTCGTTTGGGGTACACGAACATTTTATAAACATGTACAGCGAAAATTTTGGGTGGCTGGTCGTTTTGTCGTTATCTTGTTCCTCACAGTATTCTTAAGCATGTTGTGCATTACGTTGTCAATCTGGTTCATGTGCATAGAAGACATTACGAAGTTTCAGGCTACAGTATAAAAAGCCTGGAAGCAAGCTATCAATAATTTTTTAACAGAGTTGCTTAATCTGATACATGATACATCACTAAATTTTCGTGCGTATTCATCAATGTAAGCTCGTCTTAGTGTAATCCAAAATGAAGATGTGAGTCGACAGATGGAAACATCTAGAGAGGTAATCAGGGTGAACAGTAGAAGTGCTTCAGACAGGCTGGTCGATGTTGCGATAGGAGGACCTATTTTTTAGAAGTCACCTTGTCATCCTTGGCGTGTTAGTTTAAATGGGGTCAGTAATGACATCATCTTTTGGTATAGGCGGGTGTGCCTGTTGGAAATGTTTGTCTGAAAAAAAAAACCTATAACGCAGAAGATTGCAGCCCTTGCTTATTTTCAAGTTAGGTTGCACTGATACAAAGTGTTCTCCTGTCGGAGGTTGGGGGTAAGGGAAGCAAAAAAAGATAAATGATAGAAAAGAAGAAAAAAAAGAAAGAAAAGGGGAATGCAAAGTAAAAGTAGTGCTACACTGCTCCTACTTTGCATCCCCCTTTTCTTCTTTTTTTCCCTTGTTTTCTTTTTTCACCTTTTTTGTTACATTTGCATTGTCCCATCTAGTGCATGAATCAATGACACATGGCTTTGCTATAGCAAAGATGCCTATGTGGTGTTGGATTGAACAGTGCATTGTACTTCATTTAGTTAATTACAGACTGATCAGTCTTGCAATAAGTGCTTCCTGTCTGTCACCACACATGTTCAATTGATAAGTTTGTGCTTGGCTCTTAGTATGCTGGTATATAGCTTGTGTCTTGGACTACTCAAAATGAATGTTATTTTGCTGCTGTTTATGGTAATGAATTTATCCAAGATGAACATATCTTGCCTTGTGAACTTTGTCGGACCTGCCTTTCTTTTTCTTTCCTATGCAGGCATTGTATGTGAGGGAGGCAGTACCAGAGAGGTGATAGCTTGAGCATCGGAAGAATAAAAGCTGGCAGTGAAGCAATACGCATCAAACATCCCAGCCATTTTGCCAACCGTCCTAAATGTGTTTTGAAAAAATATTGTGCTCGTTTACTGTATTTTTCTGAAAACAGTAAAATGCTAAAGTATATCGCAGAGAACAAAATATTAGGCCACATTGGTGCCTTCTGGACTTCCAGGATGTCGTCTGGGGGTTGTTTGTAAAATGTAAAAAGTTTTTCGAAAATACTGCCTCTTCTACACCAAATTCGGTCTTGGTATTAAGTAAAGGTGATTGTGTTTAGTGCATGAAGCTCAGTAATATTAGTGCAATTTTTTCGCCACATCAAAAGCAAGGAAGCAGTTCTCTTTATATGGCATGTAATATGATTACACTTTGTCTTAAAGTAGAAATGAATTTTTGAAGTTTTCTTATGATGGCTGTTTTCTGCATTTGATGTACGACAGCTTCCGTTCCGAAGTTCCCCATGGCCCTCAATAGGAGACTTCAAAAATCATTTTCCTCATTTAAACAAAAATTGTATTGATAACACTTGCCATGTAACAAGAACTGTTTATTTGCATTCAACTTACATATAAAAGTAATTTTCAATTAGACAAACACACAGCTAAAATTGCATCTCAATGTGGACAAAAACGATTATATAGTGATATTTGTAATCTGGACCTAACATTATTTTTTTCGTAAAATATAACTTCTGTGCAGTGAGTAATTGTGGCTCAAATATTCATACAAAATGCAGTATTGCCATACAAGAAATGCAAATGATAAACAGTATGGCTGAATTCTTCAAAGCCTATGTAGCGGAAAAATTGCACTAATGTTACTTGGCTTCAAATGCTTTAAGAAGCATCTTTACTTAATACGTAGATCAAATTTGATATAGCAAGAAAAAGCGGTACTTTGAAATTTTTCTCACAAATAACACCCGCATGTCCTTCTGCGAAATTCTGAAGGTACTCACGTGACCACTACTTTTTTCTCTTCAAAACATTTCTGCAAATAACTATTTTCAGAAGAGTAAATTACCATCATTTTTTAAACTATACATCTGTGATGGTCGCCAGGCAGTATGGTTTGTATGTTTGGTGTAGAATAGCCCAGTGCGAAAAAGAACAAATGGCTGAGCATCCTTTGACGCTCGGGCAATTTCGAAAGCATTTGTTTGTTAGCAGCAATTCAGTTAAGCCCTTGTCTTTATGCTTAGGCCCAGAAACAAAACACAAGTAACCAAAGTAGTCCTGAGAGTCATGTAGTCTCGCTGTTCCAAGGCTTGTGGAGCCTACATCAGTGCAAGCTTCACCATTTTTTAAAAATTCAGATTCAACCAACAGGTTTTGGAGACACAGTGCATTTTCAGCTAACTTGTTTCACACCAGTTACTTAGATAAAAAGCGGAAAGTGGAGGTAAAAATACCATTTTAAAGGCATTGTAGGTAATAACAAAAAGGACTGCTTTCTTTTTTTGTGTAGTGCTTTGCCTGAACGCTGTGCTTTTTGTGGTATAGTTCATTGTCTAGTGAACATAGGCCTTAAAAACTAACATTAGCCATGTTGAGGTCGATTTCTTGGTTATAGTCATAGTAGCCATATTAAAAATTATGACTTCAAACTTGATTGTTCTTTTGAAGATTTCTTCCTTGCATATTGATATTTGAGAGTCTTAGTCAATTTTGTTATAAGAAAACGTGATGTCATAATGGGGTCACTTTTTGTAGAGTCGTTCAGTTCTACCTTACCTTTTACATTCCTAATAGAACAGTTATTTTCAATATCGGTATTTAAAATGGAATGAGCATGCTGTATGTAGTAAGGTGTAAGCACTTACAGATAGCACATGCACCCAACTTTTCTGTTGGCAGTTTATTTCTGTTATTCCTGATTTATATGTGGGGTATCACGTCCGAAAACCACTATATGATTATGAGAGACGCCGTAGTGGAGGGCACTGGAAACTTTGACCACTTGGGATTCTTTAACGTACACCCAAATCTGAGCACACGTGCCTGCAGCATTTCTGCCTCCATCAGAAATGGAGCCGGGGTTTGATACCACGACATGCGGGTCAGCAGCCGAATTTCTGTTACTCTTGCTTCCCTATATGTGTGCAGTTCGGTTATAGTTGTCTGGCTTGCACAGATTTTTAATGGCATCTGCCTGGTCCTGCTTGCTTTCATGCTATTTTAACCTTCATAAGTTGCATAAGTTTAACTCTCAAAATTGTTCAAGATGCCAATTTTGTGCACAAACTGTATAGTATAAAGACAGCAGATGTACATGCACACACTAATAAATGTACAATGAGAGCTTTCACTTGCAGTTCCTAAGGTTTTACTGTGCAGGAAGCGTTTAAATCATAATTTCATAAGGACATATTAATCGATTATCTCTACCATTGAAAATCTTGACAACCTAGTTATTTTCACTGTGATAAGCATGCTGTTTGTTTTTGATGTGGCAGAAATAATTTATACACTCATTCCTTCTATTATTCACATATGCATAACATGAAAGATTGTGTGCCTTAAACTTTCAGTTTCATACTGTGTGTTATATTTCTTGTGCATGTAAACTATTGTGCTAACATGTGTCTCTGACATTATTTGTGCCGATTATTTTCATTTCCAGGTGCCTATGAAGGCCACATAAGTTCTATCGCAGTGACCTTCGAAATTTACAGTGGTGCCGGAGCCTCAAGCAGCATTTCGCCGATCTCCACAAGGCATTCATGAGATAAACACAGCGCCACACTTTCACAGTGCTATGATTATTATTTATGTTTAAACATTTCGTTCTAAAATTGCTGTTACATTGTGCCACCATCCTGTGGCTTAGGTGGAGCTCATGAAATGGCGGTGCAGTCACCTCATTTGTGTACGATCAACACTGCCATGTCACTATTGACAGCTGGAGCATACAGACAAATAAAAAATATATTGATTGTAGCAGGGCTGATGTGTATAATAATGCTTCTCTATTGATAGTAATAAATTTATAAGTTCTTTAGGTCTTGCATAGAACACTGCAATTATGTGTTGCAATGTAACCACCATTTATGATCGCTAGCATGTTAATTTAGTAGTTTTGTAATGTATTTTATTTAAAAGGTAATTTTGCTTACGCATCACGACAATTAGTAAGATGCCAATGATTCAATCCCTCATCATGCACACTTAAGAAATATTGTGATTTGTACACAGTATTGCATGTACTCAAGATGTGGACGTCTATTGAATTTACACATTATATTGCTTTGCACTAGATTCAGACGTAACAGGCACACATTTCAGTAATTTCCGCATGATACGTCCTTTCATAAGATGCGGAGTCCGCATCATACGTCTTCCATATTCCAATAATTCCGTACGTGAGGTCTCCGCATCTTACGGAACAATTCAGTAGGGATCCACCTACCTGCCTGTTTTTCTATCTATCTATCTATCTATCTATCTATCTATCTATCTATCTATCTATCTATCTATCTATATATATATATATATATATATATATATATATATATATATGTATATATATATAGCCGCCTACGACTTTCATCTCTCCTGGCCGTTTCAATAATGGTATTGACACCAAACTTGGTATGGTACAATATGACTGTATGACGAGCATAACTGACTAGTCATTACATGACTATCGCGACATATGTATCATGAATGTCATAAATTACATTTCATGGTCTTGCTGCTCTTGCAATGAAACTGTTCACATGACATGTTGCAAAATTGGCATCGTATGGCATGACTGCATGGCAAACACAAGTGACAGACCTTAACGCGGAAATCCTGACATGCATGTCATGTAAGTCATCAGTCATGAATACATGTCACGCTCAGGCTACGTTCGTCGTAATTCGGCTATCTTCACAGATATCAAATTTTGCGTTACGGGACGTGAATACATGACAAAGGTGTATGGCTGGTGCAAACAAGATCGTCATGAGATGCGTGTCATAGTTCACGACTGCATGCCACGCTCATGATGCGCTCGCGGCCTTTTCTTAGCTTCACATGTACCGAATTCGGTATTACGAGACGCTAACTGATCACATATGTAAATGACACACCCAAAAATGATAATCATGACATGTGTTTCACGTAACTTGACTACATGCCACACTCATGATGCGCTCATGGCTGGTTCGCTCTCATATCTGCCATATTTGGTATTACGGAACGCACATGGATGACAAAGTATCTGACTGGTGCAAACATAATAATACTGTAGGAACATGGCTACATGCCACACTCAAGGCGTGAATATACTTCGGCGTGACCTAGCGCGCGTGCGCGCCGGTGTTCATTTCGTCGCGTCATGCCAGCGATGCCACGCCCGGCGTTGTTCTGCCCGGCATAAGCTCGCAGGCGTGCGCTGCGCTGCGTTGCTTTGACGCATGTGCGTTTGAGCGTGCTAGGCATCCGTCCGTCACGAAGCTGGTCAGACGCGCTGCTGTCTGGGTAACGTCATCGGCGCGAAATGCAGCATATCGCGTTTCACACTAGTTGCCATCGGGCCTCGCCGACAGACACTGGTCACGCCTAGCGTCAGACTAAAGAGTGCTCACGTTTTGCTAGTGTAGCGTTGCTGCGCCGAGCATGCGTGCGCGTAAACGTTATGTGAGCTCGCCGCCGTTTCACTAGCTTCACATATACCAAGTTTGGTATTACGGGCCGCGAATGAACGACAAAGGTATGTGACTGGTGCAAACATAATAATCATGGGACGCGTCTCAAGTAACTACATGACAACAAGCCACGCTCTTGATGTGCTCGCGGCAGTTTAGCTAGCTCCACATATACCAAACTGGGTATTGCATGACGTTGATGAATAGTCGACGAAAGTAAATGACACGTTCGAACTTGACATGCGTGTCCTGTAATAGTGACTACATGCTGCGCTCATAGCCTGCTTGCAGCTGTTTCACTAGCTCGAGATATACAAAATTCGATATCAGGTGACATGAATAAGTGACGAAATTCATTGACGCGTCCAAGTATGATAATCATGACATGGAAGTCCTGTACGTCATAGTATACCTCCACGTCATAACGTTCTGCTGATTTTAAAGTGACATATCATTCTTTCGTCATTCCTACTTCGCATATCATACATTCCCACTTTAGATGGGATTCCAATTTTTTTGTTCCTCATCTGATAATATGCTGCCAGGTATTTACCAGAACCACAGGACCTAAAAACACAGGTAGGGGGACGTGTGACCTCAGAATTGATTAACTTTTGAGCCTCGACAAACTTATTAACACAGTTAATAAAAGAATGAAGGAAAGACAAGCAAAAAAAATAAAAAAACAAAGTTTGAATCAGTCGCTGATATTCAATGGGGCCACCGCAGCTTTCAAGTCGAAAACGTTCTGCCAAACTTCATCGAGTACGTATTGCGCAAGTGGTAACATGGTTCTCTTTAAGCGCTAAATATTTTAAAGCTAGGTAATCATTTTCAAGAGCGCATAAAACAGGTTTTTGTCGGAAGTTGGACGTTTTCAAGCTCACTGTCTTTACAAAAATTGTTTTCAAAATTTGTAGTTATATTTAGCTGGTCAAAACATATCAACATTTGTACAAACCCTTCCAGACGTACTTTAAACCAAAACTAGAAGATTTTGATTCCACAGTATCTGCCATGTTGTCGTAAATGTTTTTTTTTCTTTTACACTCGTTAATTATTTCTTAGCTTAAGGACCTTTAATCCCTTACGGGGCTTATAGTTTTGAGGTAGGATGTGCTGAAAGCAGCTGTCGCCATTAGCCAACCAAGAGATAGCGTTACACTATTAGGAGACGCGATCTATAGAAGTTTGATGAAAAAGGTAGGAGAAAGTCAAAGAAAGTTCTGCTACGAAATCCGCTCTGAGTAATTCCAGGAACACAGCGGGAAACTCCGCAGCCCCTGTCTAACACCAAGAACGCAGTAGCGAATCAGTATATATATCATAAAGCTTACGTGTGGCGTATATGAATTGCTTAAGCATGGAAACGATTTATTCTGCCCACAAACAACTCAGTGAAAGAATACGACCCACACAAAACTTTTCATAACGTTTTCGCGGGAAGGAGTTCTTTTATTTATAAGACACATACAAAAGGCCTTAGCATTTACCATTCGCCGCTGCCGAACACTTACCGCCAGGTGTTGAACAAAGTGATAGTTTCAAGGAGAATTCGCGGTCCAACTAAACAATTTTCAAATCTAAACTTGGCTTATGCAGAATATCATGTCTTTAAACAACTTTCAAACAGAAAAGACATTGTTGTAAAACACCTTCGCACAAAGATAGTAGTAATTTGACCATCACATAGCATTAAAACCAAGCTATCACAAAGCTACGCAGCAACACCCACTGTCTATGATTAGTCTCCGACCCGATTCAAGAGTTTAGTGAACGCCAACAATACAAAATAACGGTGTTTCTAGCAAAAGAAATAACCGCACTTATGAGCACTGATTCTTCATAGCCAAAAACAAGTGAGCAGGATCTTCCTACCTTCTGAAAATTCACAAGGTTGCTATAGATCAATTATTCATCACGCAAGTCTCAAGCAAGCTTACAATATGTAACAACAATACATCACTTGAATCGTTACCAAAATATCTAAATAATCATTTACTTAATATACTATCTACCGTGCCGCTTTTTGTTCAAGATACACCTCATTTTTCTCAGAATGATAGCTTCACTTAGGAAAACACAAAATGTATCGCATCAGTCTCTTCTGGCCACATTAAATATGCGCTCTTTGTGTAAGAGGGGATTGAGGGGGTTTCAAAGTCAATCATAGAAAGTAAGCAAATACGTAATGATGAAGCTTACTTTCCTCTCGCTAGTGAAATTATATTCAATATCGGGAGGTGTCTGCCCGAGGTAGCGGCACCACATGCTTGATGTTTTCTTTCGCGCTCGAGATCGCCGATGGCGGAGAACGCCTAACGAACCTCTCCTCGACCCTACATATGCTTCATTGACAGCCAGCGTTAGTAGATTAAAGAGCAAAGAACAGAAGTGCGCTCCATGAGACTTGTCAGAGAAAGTTCTGGGGTGGACGTCTTTTCTCAAAGGCTTTTTCTTGTCATATCTCCTTCCATAGATCACAATCGCCCCGATGCGAACGTGTCCTTCGCACCTCGATCTTGTCGCCTGGCAAGAAAAATTCAGCAGTCTCAAGAGGTGAAAGCCCTCTGATGATGCGTCCCGCTGCGTGACCTTCTTCACAAGGAAACCTTCTTCCCCTTGACCCAACCTCAACTTCGTTGTTGTTCTTACACACGTATTCGGACATTCCACACTTTCTTTCTGCCAATAACTCGCTCTCGTCAGCGATGAGTCGTTTTCGGAAACGTAAGAAATTGTTATAGATGTTATTGCGCTATGTCTCTTGTCCACGGGACTGTCTAAATGGCTAGCAATAACGGCGAATTTCAAGTTGAGGAGATTTAGCAATGATTCTTGTGTGTCGCACGTAGAGCAGCAGATAAACCACTATATAATGCTGGGCTATGTGAAATACGTGCTTCGTACGCTTCATAAGTCATAATATGGTTTCGTCTTGATAACAATTCAGATAACGATAAGCACTGTGCCAATCGCTAATTGTATACCTAGGCCAAACATGATTAGCAGTCGATTAGACGGCTCAGAAATTTTCAAGTATGGTGCATAGCTTTCTCCTGGCAAGTTACCAAATAAAATTGTGACGCTGAGGCCGTTACTTCTAAGCGTCGAGGATGAGGATGACGAGCAGTAATGATATTGATGAAAAATTTGTGTAAAAGAACATATTCTTGGTGATGTTCATGGCGCAGCCAACGTAGTGTTTTCAAAATTATCATCTTTGAGCACAGGAAACTGGTTCGAAGTCAATGCTTATAAAAAAGCATGCTTTTCTGACCAGAAAATTAAACATTCACGCTTCAACAAGTTTACATCCCAAAAACTGTATTCTGCAAATTGTACCTTCTTCTAAATGCTTTGTTGTCACGTTTGAGTAACACTTATCATGAAATGCTCACGTGGAAATGGTAGTGGGCAAACTCTCGCAGGTCACTGCAATACTATGTAAGTTCTGTTTTTTTTTGCTACAAAGTGTTACCTATGTTGCATAAATTTGTGTTTCTATAATATATAAGTTACTGTCATTTCGTCTGGGGCACTATGACACGCAGTAACACTAATGCCTTTCATATAGTGCAGAAAAAGCGATGCATTGTATTCAGAACGTTGCTTACTTACCACCAGCCAGTCCTCTTTCCGAAGAATTGAATGTGCTACCAATGCCCAGCAAATATTGAAATGTAATATTATGAATTAGTTAAAAACAGTACAAGAAAGCGACCGCATCTGCGCATGGAGGAACTGAAGTAAATAAGTCATAGAGTGGCGGACGTATCGCGTGAATGTTGTGTAATAGAGCATGGTTTGGGAATGCCTAATTGTTACTTCGTCTTTACTCTTCCTATTTATTGAAGGAAGTAGTAGCGTTACTTTCAATGAGGGTTGGGACGCTGATGACAGGCTGTGCCCCGCTAGTGGCTAAAGATACTGTTGCTTCCGTGACATCTGCTTGAGACAAGCAAAGCGTGAAGGCAAGCGAAAGCTGAGAAGCCCTTGGCTGAATTTGAATGCGAACTCCACCGCTTATATACACTTCCTCAGTGTTACAGTGAGAAAAGTAGAGGGAGAAGTCTGCACTCTCACTGCGCATGCTCAGCTTGCTGAACGCCTGATGGTGCCTTATTCTTTAGTGGCTCCTGGAGGGGAAGTTTCGTGGTTGT
This sequence comes from Rhipicephalus annulatus, assembly GCA_013436015.1. NCBI lineage: Eukaryota > Metazoa > Arthropoda > Arachnida > Ixodida > Ixodidae > Rhipicephalus > Rhipicephalus annulatus. The sequence continues at coordinate 271,443 of WOVY01000804.1, read as the reverse complement.
CTTCCTGGGCCGGCAGGAGAGGAGAGCTTACGCAGTGGGGTGTGGACGTCAAAGCACGACATCGCATGACTAAGAAATTCTCCGCATTTAAAAATGGCGAATCCCACAAGGAGAGTGTGTCACACAGTCTCAGCAAAACCTGGAAGAACGGCCTCTTAGAGCCTTTTTAACGACGGTATTCTTTCCTGTGTTACCTCGACGCAGAAATTTTGGTCTGTCTTTTTGTTTCTCTCTGCCACTCGATTCAGCCACAGGAGCGAAAGTTTAACCCCTTGATAAGCGACCACCCATCTTAATCTCCTGGTTGCCTTCATACTAGTTAAAATTGCATATCAAATCTCAAATATTACGCATATTTGCAACGATACCAACTTGTGAGTAATGTGTAGTTTGTTACTTTATTTTTAAAATGCAGATACCTCATTCTACAGACCGCAGTGCTTATCACGCTGCCCTCTCAATGCGGCGTTGTGCACGAGAAAGCGGGCGTTTTTTACGCTTCAAAAAAAGTACATTGTGCTGCCACCTACCGTTGGCTTTGTATACCGGAAAAACTCAGTTTCTTCAAATTACGCCTACTTAAAGTCCGGTTTCTTGCCCCGCCGCACTGGTCTAGTGGCTAAGATACTCGGCTGCTGACCCGCAGGTCGCGGGTTTGATTCCCGGCTGCGGCGGCTGCATTTCCGATGGAGGCGAAATTGTTGTAGGCCCGTGTACTCAGATTTTGGTGCACCTTAAAGAACCCCAGGTGGTCAATATTTCCGGAGCCCTCCACTACGGCGTCTCTCATAATCAAATGGTGGTTTTGGGACGTTAACCCCCACAAATCAATCAAATCAGCATCCGGTTTCTTCAAATTACTCCTAGACAGCGGTCATACCCAGCACTATGTAGCAGCTGCAACCATGCTACAAGGAGAACTGCTCACAGCACTTTCGCTCCTAAACTCGGACCCTGACCGCGCAGAACAGGTAGCAATCGCTTTAGCAATGGCGAACACAGCCCGCACTACAATTTACACTGATTCCCGAGCAGCGGCTCAGGCCTTCCGTCTGGGCTCTTTCTGTAAAAAGCAGCCCGCGTTTCATGTGTACCACGTGGACTGACACCAAGCATTTATTTGGTTCCTGGGCCATATGGGCTGCGACGACAACCCACTTGTCCCGAACGCCAACGAACCTGCCCGCTCCCAGGCTTAAGACCTTACTCGGCGCGCCAGGAGAGAGAGTGGCCCACAGCCTAAGAGCAAAAAATCACTCCAGAACCAACTGCAGACCTACAACGAAATCTGTCAGCACTACCGTTTCGAACGGTGAGCGTTTCCATTACCGCACCCTCAACTCAAACGACCGCAAGCGCTATCCTTCCATCTCCTACAAACAGAAGCATATCCCTCACCCGCAGTTTATGCGAGATTCATGAGCCAACTAAGACCGCGGTGCCCCCGATGCGGCATCTCACGACGCAACTTACAACATATGCTTTGGTAAAGCCCCGAGTGGCGCGTGGATGACGTGTCTCCCGTCACACAAAAAGACTAGGATGCTCTCCTCACAAGTCCCCACGAAGACGACCACCTTCGGGCTGTTGAGAGGGTTCATGAAATGGCCATCGATTTTAACTCCCCCGTCCCGTCATGGGTGTGGCCCGCAGATGGGTTGCCTTGGAGGTCATCGTCTCCTGAAAACCAATTAAAGTCAGTCAGTCAGTCAGTCAGTCAGTCAGTAAGCGTCCATATGTCAGGCAGCGCCTACTCACTGATCTTCTCGAGTAGAACATCTAATGAACGTACTATTCTCCCACTCCAGACAGAAGACTATCGTCTTTCGACAATCATTGTCATTGAAGCATGCAGATGCGCCACCAAGTTTTTATTATCATATTGTAACTAACTACAGGTAAGAGAGACTGATTTTTTAGGGTCAAATTACCTTAAAGCGTAGGCTTGTCTGCTGTAGTTGTATTTTGTAGCCAGCCTTAGTATGCGAATCATTCACTAGAAAGCGCTCGCATCGTTCAAAATATTTCGATAAACAGACAGACAGACAGACAGACAGACAGACAGACAGACAGACAGACAGATGGACGGACGGACAGACAGATGGACGGACGGATGAATGGTTGGATGGATCGATGGACAAACAAACGAATTCACTGTTTACCGATGAAATCCTGCGAAGCTTCTCCCCCCTCATCATCAACTGCTACGTTGATATGCCCTGGATTCTTTTTGAAATGCGAAGCATTTCTCAGCGAACTTCGGCGACATTGAGCGTATCTATCTATCTATCTATCTATCTATCTATCTATCTATCTATCTATCTATCTATCTATCTATCTATCTATCTATCTATCTATCTATCTATCTATTTATTATCTATCTATCTATCTATCTATCTATCTGTCTATCTATCTATCTATCTAGCCGCCTACGACTTTTCGCTCTCCTGGCTGTTTAAATAATGGTACGATACCAAACTCGGTATGGTACAACATGACTGTATGAAGAACATATTTGACAAGTCATTTGACAAGATAGGGCACGGCAGCATCACTGGCATGACGTCTAATCCGTTTGTTTTCATCATCCAGCTCGTCGCTACCCTTCTGCTAATGCCGGCAGAGTGCGATGTACTGGGCTGGCAAGCTGCGATCAACGCCTTGCAACCGGCTATCTTCCTGCCTGTCAACGTGTCAACCGCACATGCGCACCTGAGCGATATCTGGACTACGCCCCCTTCATCGACAGCAGTTGGTGCTCTGGCGGGCTTCGACAGAGGAGCGATGGCGCTACAAGCAATTCACTGGAGTATAAAGCCGGATCGCAACCATCCAGACGCCATAGGGCACGGCAGCATCACTGGCATGACGTCTAATCCGTGTGTTTTCATCATCCAGCTCGTCGCTACCCTTCTGCTAATGCCGGCAGAGTGCGATGTACTGGGCTGGCAAGCTGCGATCAACGCCTTGCAACCGGCTATCTTCCTGCCTGTCAACGTGTCAACCGCACATGCGCACCTGAGCGATATCTGGACTACGCCCCCTTCATCGACAGCAGTTGGTGCTCTGGCGGGCTTCGACGGAGGAGCGATGGCGCTACAAGCAATTCACTGGAGTATAAAGCCGGATCGCAACCATCCAGACGCCATAAGGCACGGCAGCATCACTAGCATGACGTCTAATCCGTTTGTTTTCATCATCCAGGTGAGAAAACATTACGGCAAATGCTTTCGCTCAAATAACCTTTGTCTAGTTGTGCTGCCGTGCCCAGGGCTGCTCTGCTTAATATTGACTGAAATGCTGTCTCATATTAAGAAATTACTGTTACTTTGTGGAGACGTTGAAACTAACCCTGGACCTGGACCAGACCTAACCCTCCTCCTTAAACAGATTCAACAAATTGCTGATGATGTCAAGGAAATTAAGAATGACCGGCTCACTGCTATATAATCCAAACTGGAAAAAATAGCAGCTCTTGATGAGAAGGTTTCCTCATGTGTAACCGCGGTAAACAAATTACAGCAATCACTTTCTGCTATGGAAAACAGGCTAGATGACCTTGAAAACCGTTCCCGACGGTCTAATCTAATACTGTATGGAATTCCAGAGAACGGCAAAGAAAATAACAGGGACCTTGCTGAAATGGTTAATGAAGATGTAATAAAGAAGGTACTCGAATTAGAACCCGTGGCCATCGAACGGATACATAGACTAGGAAGACCTTCTGCCAACAAAGCACGGCCGATAATACTAAAGCTTTTAGATTTCCGGGAAAAGACTACCATACTGAAGAATTGCTATAAATTAAAGGGATCAAAGATCGCGGTGGGGGAAGATTTCACCCCCCGTGTACGCGACATCAGAAAGAAACTGTGGCAAGCAGCTAAGGCAAGGAATCTAGAAGGTGACAAGATAAATCTTGTGTTTGACAAATTAAAAATCAACAACGAAGTGTTTGAATGGGACGATGATGTAAACTGCATTCGGCCTGTTAAGCGCAACCCTCAGCAAAAAAACGAAGAATCCCATGTGCGCGCGTTGCGACCACGCAACACTCAGTCACGCACCAAGTAAAGTTCGCAGACATAAACGTTCGCAGCATTCTTCTAAAGACAACCTGCCTAGAATCATTTTTACTCAGCACAGATCCCGACTTTGTCGCACTCACCGAAACGTGGCTGTCAAGTGACGTCAGGGACTTCGAAATAACGCCACCCAACTATGTAATCTTACGTAAAGACAGAGCTACACGGGGGGGAGGTGTGGCCATCCTAATAAGAAAAGATATCGCCTTCACGGCCCTCCCCGATGTCGATGGGGTGGAAGCAGTTTTTTGTAAAATGCACTTGACTGCCTGTCCAATGGTAATTGGTTGCGTTTATCGGAGCCCCTCGTCACACTCGGAAGCAATGCATTCCCTGTATAAATACCTGCACATTCACGCTCTTGCATGTAGGCTTATACTTGTTGGCGATTTTAACCTCCCTGATATCGACTGGCTCACCATGAACCATCAATCATCTTCGTCCGACATTATTATTGATACTATGCTGACATTTAACCTCTCCCAAATTGTTAAAGAGCCCACTCGTATACAAGGGTGTTCCTCAATATACTTGACCTAGTTTTTATTAGTGACCACCTTCCTGTTGATGAGGCCATCATTGAGCTAACTGATGGTATATCAGATCACAAGATAGTATTGTGTTCGATTCCCTTGCATGAACGTATCAAGAATTCAAATTCAGTTTTGTCATTTCTTGATTTCAGCAACGCTGATGACACTAGTGTACTGGACCACTTATCACACGAATTTAGCTCATTCGAGCAGCTTGCCGATAATCCGGATATGGATATCGAAACGTTGTGGCAGAAATTTAAAGAAATTGTTTCGTATTGCGTCTCTCACTATATACCTTCTAAAACAAAGAAAGAAAGACAATTCAATCCATGGATAAACCGCGACATTATTCATGCTAAACGTAAAGTAAAGCGCCTAAGAAAGTCTTTCAAACAAACATCGAATCCCATAACTGGTAAAAACCTTGCGGAAGCCATCAGTTCAATGAAGTCTCAAATTAAAGCAGCTAAGAATCACTACTTTTCTTATACTTTACCTAATTTTCTTAATGATGCACCTCAAAAATTCTGGAACTACCTAAATCCAAAAAATAAAAAATATAGTACAATGTCTCCAGAAGAAAGTAGAGACCGAGCTAATCTCTTCAATAACTACTTCCACTCAGTTTTCACTACAGATAACGATATCCCACCGCCTCTCGAAATTCATGGAGTAAACCCCATTGAACCTCTCCGTATAAACGAAGCAGGTATATTTGACCTTTTGCTAAAAACGAAGATCAAGAAACAACCAGGGCCTGATAATATACCTAATGAGTTTCTCACACGTTACGCTGAATGGGTAACTAAATATCTGTTTATTATATTTAACATGTCCCTAACAAAATCTTCACTGCCCAATGACTGGAAAATAGCACAGGTCATACCAATTCACAAATCGGGTAGTGAAGCTGACGTCGCTAATTATCGCCCGATATCCTTAACAAGCACAATCTGTAAAATTTTTGAGCATATTATTCTTAAACATATAACTACTTACCTTGAAAACGAGAACATTTTGACACCATCTCAGCACGGGTTTCGTAAAGGTCTTTCCACCGTTACGCAGCTTACCGAATTAATACATGAATTGTCATCGGCCATTGACCATCAAAAGCAGATCGACCTCATCTCACTCGACTTTTCTAAAGCATTTGACCGGGTTTCGCATCAAAAGCTCATGGAAAAATTGCAGGGGACAATAGGTAAAGGACCAATCACAAACTGGATTAGAGCATATCTAACCAAGCGGACGCAGTTTGTGAAAATAGACCAGCAAACATCGGAACCAACGGAGGTTACCTCAGGTGTACCACAGGGCGGCGTCCTAGCTCCTATTCTATTTCTGATTTTTATCAACGATTTGCCTCAATCCATCGGGACGAACATAAAGCTTTTCGCAGATGATTGTATTATTTACAAAGAAATTAACTCACCTTCAGATCATATGGTCCTCAGCAATGCTCTATTATCAGTGTCAGATTGGTGCACGAAATGGCAGATGACATTAAACGTAAAAAAATCAGCCTTGTTAAGAATAACCCGTAGACAAAACATTTCAAATTTTGTCTACACTATTGGCGGCACGCAACTAACTTCCCTGAAACTGCATAAGTATCTTGGACTAGTCATTTCTACTGACCTTAGATGGGAGGCACATGTTAATTACGTTACATCCTCAGCCTTAAAAAGATTATTTTTCGCTCAACTCGCGCTCAACTCTCACGTTTAAAAATGCTCTTCCAACTCATTCATAAACAGCTAAACATCGACAGCTCTAGATTCATATCAATTTCGGAAACTAGACACTCACGCCATAAACATCCATTAACTTTACAGGAATACCGTTTCAACAGCAACTGCTTCAGGTATTCTTTCTTCCCACAGTCAATTAGAGAATGGAATAGATTACCCGGCTGTATAATTAATAGTAAAGATTTGAATACATTTTTGATGTTGCTTAATAATCATATTCGTGCCACCCATAGTTAAATTGATGTCTCTTTTTTTTCAATTCTTGAGTGCCTTTTGATCATGATAAGTATATCAGTGTCGTACGCATGGAAAGGTCTTTCATGTTTATCAGTGATATTTCTTGCATGTTATTATTAACCGTCTATTATGTACCAAATCTGTGTTCCAAATGTTTTTCACCACATTGTTTATGCTCCCATATAATCCATGTAATATCGTACAAGATCTGTAGTCATACATTTTCACATCTTCAATGTAAGTGTATCTATATTATCCTTTGGTTGACCTCCTGCAACAGTCCCCATTGGGACTGGCAGTATGTATAAATAAATAACATGAAATTCCTGACATGTCTGTCATGAATGTTAGAATTTATATTTTATGGTCCTGCAGCTCTCGCAGTGGTTTCATTCACAAGGCGTGTTGCAAAACTGGTATGGTATGACATGATTGCATGGCGAACACAAGCGACAGACACATGAAAATCAAAAATTGCATGTCATGTATCAACATTACTACATGCCACGCTGATGATGCGCTCGCGGCCGTTTCGCTAGCTCCGCTTATACAAAATTCTGTATTATGGGACGTGGATGGATGACGAAGGTATGATACTGGTGCAAACGTGATAAACATGAGATGCGTCTCACGTAACAGCCTGACTACATGCTACGCTCATGATGCGCTCGCGGCCAATTCGCTAACTTCACGTGTGCCAAACTCGGTATTACGTGACGCCGATGGATCACGAAGGTATGTGGCTGGTGCTAACTTGATAATAATAAGATGCGCGTCATGTGAAAACATGACTACATGCCACAGTCAAGGCGCCAATGCATTTAGACGTGACGCGGTGCGCGTGCTCGGCAGCGGTCATTTCGTCGCTTCACGCCGGCGTTGCCCCGCCATTTGCCGGTCCTGCCATGTACTCGCAGGCGTGCGCCACGCGTCGATGCTTTGACGCGTGCGCGTTCTAGCGCGTCCACTATCCCTCTGTCCAGAAAAGAGGGAGACGCAGTGTTGTCTGGGTAACGCGTCCCTAAAAACCTCAATGAGAAGGCCCACTAAACTGTGCGAGAACTAACCCACCACGGCTCGGAAAGCGACAGCCCGGCCCTGCGCACCGACCACAGAAGGAGGGATGACTCCGGTGTAGGCGATGGGGACGATGGAGGTGATGAGAATAATGAATATGCGATACATGACGACAGAGACAGACTGGTCGCATATCATGACATATTGGCACACTATAAGCGACAACTAAAAGAATGTTCACCACCACACAAACGCACAGACAGATCTCAAGAAACAGATTGGCGAAGATTGCGAACCCGAACCTTTTCAAATCCAGTACACCTGAACAGAGTAAATTCCAGACAATACCCACAAACACGCTGTACCCTTTGTAAGCACGAACATGCAGATATGGCACATATTCTTTGGCAATGCACACAGGTTACAGTTATATAACGAGAGGACAATATAAAACCGCACCTTCTCGAGGAGCGTTGGCTAAGTGCGCTGACTAGCTCATATCTGCAAAAATAACATTGGCCTATCCAGCTAGCCCGGACAGCGGCGGAGAGTCTATGCCTAACCGCACAAAACGCCGGGGTGGCCTGAACCCGGGCCGACACCCTGCAGGGTCTCTTTTTTCAACAGTTTTTTTTTTCCGTCCGGGATCCGTCCGTCGGCGCGGAATGCAGCATGTCGTATTACACGCCGGTCGCTAAAGTAGCGTCGCTGTGCCCAGCGTGCGCGCACGTCAACGCTACATTGGAGTATATTGGGCCCTTCATGATGCGCTGGCGGCCGTTTAGATAGCTCCACATATACCAAATTTGGTGTTAGGTGACGTCAATGGGGGGCAGAAATATATGACTGGTGCAAACATGATAATCCTGACACGCTGTCATTTAAGATCATGACAACATACCACGCTCATAGCATGCTCACGATCTCTTCGCTAGCTCCACATACACTAAATTTAGTATCACGTGACGTGAATACATGACAAAGATAAACGACACATCCAACCACGATAATCACGACACGGAAGTCATGTACGGCCTCATTTAACTCCACCTCATAACGTTGCGCTGATTTTATAGTGACATATCAACATTTCTTATTCGTGCTTCGCATATCATCGATTGCCACTGTGCTGTGAAATCTACCAAATTCTTATTTATTTGTGTAGTCAAGCTTGCGAGGTGGTGTTTAGAAATGACTAGCAGACGTTGCGACATGAGTCATAAAACTTATTGTCGCCGGTATATCTGCTGCGATGAAATATGTTACCATAAAAATCATAAAGCAGCCGCCAACTTCTGTGCGCAGAGCCACTAGAGTGAAGTTTATTTGGGAGCTTAAAAAAACATGACGACATAAACAGTGTTATTGCCTGTGCCACAACAGTGGCTTTCGAGGATCAGATTGGTTAACCGCGCCATCGTTATATCGGTTGTGTTGTTAGCACTGTGTCTTTACATTACAGGACACTGGATGGTTACGTACTACGAGAGACACACAAGCCACGCCCTTGAGAGGAAGACGAAGAGGAAGTGATCCTGTTGACGTACCTGCGTGTTCCACGTCAGGGACGTCCTCCTCATCTAGCCATGGCGCCATCGACGCCGTGGACGCCTTCGAAGGCGCAGGCCTTCGACGTTGTCGTCCTTGCGGGGACTAGTCCGGAGACCGTCGTTAACGCGACGGCCTCAATAGTTGGCCTCTCAGAGGTACACTGCTTTCAGCACATGGGAGGAATGAACTTCCAAGTCACTGTCAAGAGCATGGCTTCCTTCGTAGACGCTGGCTACCTGACCATCGGTGGCGAGCGTATCCCTGTCGTTCACGTCGGCCCGCAGGTAACTAACGTCGCCTGCCTGTTTTTACCCGCCTTCGTCTCCAACGAGGTACTCGTCCAGGCTTTGTCCCCATACGGCAAGGTATTGACTGTGACCGCTGGCGTCATGAGCGCAAGACGCGGAGTTCTCACAGGCACACGCTATGTCCGGATGGAAATGAGTCCCACAAATCGCGTCCCCAACTATCTTCGCGTTTCTGGTCATCGAGTCACCTTCGACTATCGCGGTCTGCAACGTGTTTTCGTCGGTGTGGCTCTAGTGGTCATTTTCAAGCACAGTGCAAAACACAATTCTGGGGTCGCTGTGGTGTGCACGGTCACGAAAGCGAAGGTTGCGACCGCCCCTGCCGATGTTGTGGAGATAACCATCCTACCACCGTCTTCCCTGTGCGTTGTTCATATTGTAGCGATGCTGAGGCATACAGGCTAAAAAAAAACAAGCAACTTTATTAGGGCGAACTTGTGCCCACAAGTCTAATGACTATGGTCGTCGAGTCCAAGTAGCCGAGAGGCACAGAGTCAACTAACTTCCTCTTCCTCGTTGTTGGAGCGCACGAACGCGTGACGCATGCCAGCCGGGTCTTGCTGGTGCTCTTGCCATGATGATTGCGGCGGCTACTTGAACGTGGCCAACCTGTCGCGGCATTATCCCCCCCCCTCAGACGCATCGTCCCGATGCTTGAGAGAGTAAAATGATACATGCGCCCTCTCACTCGTTTTCCGACGATCTGTCATGATAGGGCTTCATGCGGACAACGTGTACCACTTCCGTGGTATTGCGGCGTCTTGAGCTCACGTGTCCCGCGGATCTGACTTCATAAGTGACGTCGCTGATACGGTTGAGTACTTCATAAGGGCCGAAGTATCGACAAAGAAGCTTTTCAGAGAGTCTGCGGCGGCGCACTGGGATCCATATCCACACTTTGTCACCGGGATGATAAAGTGCGTCACTGCGTCGCTTGTTGTACCGACTGGAGTCGACGCGCTGTTGACGGCGTATTCGGTATCTTGCCATTTGTCGTGCTTCTTCGGCTCGTTGCAAGAAGTCATCTAAGTCAGGTGGATAGCTGTTTTCGTCCTGTAGTGGTAACATGGCATCCAGTGGGGTGGTCACTCTTCGGCCGAATACTAGTTCGAAAGGGGCAACGTGGGTTGTTTCTTGAACGGCTGTATTATATGCGAATGTTACGTAGGGTAATATTTTATCCCACTGTTTATGTTCAACATCGACATACATTGATACCATGTCGGTCAGAGTTCTGTTGAGGCGTTTGGTTAAGCCATTTGACTGAGGGTGATACGCCGTTGTTCTTCTGTGATCGGTATTTCCCATGCGCATCACACATTGCATAAGGTGTGCAGTAAATGCTGTGCCCCGATCCATAATAACGACGATGGGCGCACCATGTCTGAGCACTATGTTGTTCACAAAGAACTTGGCGACTTCGGCAGCTGTCGCACTGTACAGAGAGTCAGTCTCAGCATAACGGGTCAGATAGTCTGTAGCTACGACAATCCATTTCGTGCCTGCACATGATGTCGGGAAAGGTCCTAGGAAGTCCATGCCAACTTGTTGGAATGGGGCACCCGGAGAGTCTATTGGATGGAGAAGGCCGGCTGGTTTTACGGCTGGAGTTTTGCGCCGTTGACATTGACGACAAGTTTTCACGTAGCGCTGCACTGATGCGAGCAACTTAAGCCAATAGTACTTCAGGCGAATCCTGGCGAATGTTCGGCTCACACCCATGTGGCTGGATGTTGGCTCATCGTGGCATGCATGCAGAATTTCCTGTCGCATGGCTGTGGGCACGACTAGTAAAAACGTTTCGTCATTAGGTTCAAAGTTCCTCCTGTAAAGGACACTTCCTCGAAGGCAGAACGTGTAGAGCCCTCTGGAGAATATGCGAGGTACTTGAACGTCGAGACCCTGCAGCTGTTGTATAAGCGCCAGAATCCGGGTCATCTCGTTGTTGTTGAGCGATTTCGGATGCGTCGACAACGCCTAGAAACGAGAAGTCTTCCTCTTCAGGTACACTTGGATCGACGGGAGAGCGTGACAAGCAATCGGCATCCCTGTGTTTCCTTCCAGATTTGTATACGACCGTAATGTCATACTCCTGCAGCCTAAAGCTCCATCTGGCTAGTCGACCTGACGGATCCTTGAGATTTGCTAGCCAGCATAGAGCATGGTGGTCACTGACAGCTCTGAACGGTCTACCATCAAGGTAGGGTCGAAACTTACCTATGTATTGCCCAGATGACTGCGAGGCACTCTTTTTCAATAGCAGAGTAGTTTGCCTCAGCTTTTGAGAGTTTGCGACTGGCATAGGCTAACACTTTCTCTTGACCATTTTGCCACTGGACCAGGATGGCGCCGAGGCCGACATTGCTGGCATCGGCGTGGACTTCAGTGTCGGCTGTTTCATCAAAATGGGCAAGTACTGGTGAACCCTGTAGCCGTTTTCTTAATTCATCAAAAGCTTTCTGTTGTTCATTTTTCCATGTGAAGGGCACGTCGTCTTTCGTTAGTTTTGTAAGAGGTTCCGCAATTGTTGAAAAGTTTTCCACAAATCGCCTATAGTTGGCACATAAACCCAAAAATCGGCGCATTGACTTTTTTTCTTTGGGTGTAGGGAACCTCTGAACAGCGGCTGTCTTTTCTGGATCCGGACGAACACCGTAAGAACTAATGACATGTCCAAGGAATCTCAGCTCTTCAAAGCAGAAGTGGCATTTTTCGGGTTTGATTGTCAACTTTGCTGACCGGATGGCTTGTAATACAGTGCGCAGTCGCTCTAGATATTTGTCGAACGTTGCAGAGAATACCACCACGTCATCCAAATACACCAGGCATGACTGCCATTTCAATCCCGCGAGGACAGTGTCCATCATTCGCTGGAACGTCGCGGGCGCGGAACAGAGGCCGAATGGAAGCGCTTTGAGTTCGTAGAGGCCATCTGGTGTTACGAATGCCGTTTTTTCATGGTCCCGCTCGTCTACCTCTATTTGCCAATATCCGCTTTTCAGATCCAAGGAGGAGAAAAACTTTGCGGATCGCAGCCGATCTAGTGTATCGTCAATACGTGGCAAGGGGTAGACATCTCGTTCAGTTACACTGTTGAGTTATCGGTAGTCGACACAGAATCTAAGCGTGTTGTCTTTCTTCTTAACGAGTACTACGGGGGACGCCCATGGACTATTTGAAGGCTGGATGACATCATCCAAAAGCATTTGCTCCACTTGCTTCTTAATGATTTCCCGTTCTTTCTGTGACACTCGATATGGATGCTGGCATATAGGCCTCGTGTCGTCTTCCGTTATAATTCTGTGTTTTGTAATTGACGTGCGCTGGACCTTCGAGGCAATTGAAAAGCAATCAGAGAATTCTTTTACTAAGGCGTAAATCTGTTTCTTTTGACTGTCCGGAAGGCTCTGGTTGACGGTCACGGATGTGTCGATGTTGCAGGCCACTGGTCGAGTGGTTGACGTGGTTAAGCTGCATAGTTCTGTCGCCATAAAGAAGTCGTGTAAATAGGCAATAGCCGTGCCTTGGGCGATGTGTTGAAGTTCATTGGAGAAATTCGTGAGTAGGACATCTGCACGGCCATTCGTCAAGTGAACAAGACCCCGAGCTACGCAGACACCTTTTTTTCCAAAACTGCCCTACATTTGTATCCGCTATGCCTTCGCGGTTGTAAGATGCGTCATTCTCTACGAGCACCATTATACTGCAGCGTGGCGGCACAGTTACGCCATCATGAACAACGCATAGAGCAGTTGAGCGTCGCTTCTCAGATTCCTTTACAGGTATAGCTCGTTCAGTCGAAAACGACACAGTGGACCTAAACAGGTTAATTACAGCGCCATTAGCTCGCAAAAAATCCATTCCTATAATGAGGTCTCTTGAACAATCTGGTAGCATAAAGAAATCGGCAACGTAAAAGCCCCGTATTTCAAGTCTTGCGGTGCATCTGCCAAGGGGCGTAATAATGTGACCACCTGCCGTGCGTATCTGCGATCCACTCCACTGTGTCACAACTTTGTTTAGCTTCATCACCATCTTGTGACTTATCACTGAATAATCAGCACCGGTGTCGACTAAGGCATTCAGCTCCCTTCCTTCTATTCTCAACCGCAAATCTGAAGTAACGCTTTTGTCGTTGCACCCATTTACCGGAAATACACCGTCGTCGCCCTCAAGCCATATTGGAGAATCTTTGTAATTGATGTTATCAGCGGCCTCACCTCCACAGGTCGCTTGCTTCAGTTTTCCGGGAGTGGACTTGGAGAGCGATGACCAGGCTGCCTTGAAGGTGCACGTGGGCTGGATTACCGATAGCGCATAGGCGATGGTGACCGTGACCGGCGTTGGCGTAGAGGTGGCGAGTTCTGGCGTGTGGACAAGTACTCCTCAATCTCCGCTGGTCGTTTGCCGTTTCGGGGGCACGGTGCATACAACGGGAAGCCTCTTAATCCAGCCTGTCAGTAAGGGCAGAATCTGTACAAATGACCCGCTTCGCCACAATGGAAACAAAGAGGCCTGCGCTCGTGATCACGCCAGACGTCACTTTTCCTGGGCCTAGGCTCCACATAGCGATGCGTGCTACGTGCTCCTGGGGGCACATAGGTAGTTGTTGGTTTCCGTGGACGAGGTGCGCTGCGTGCTGTAGATGGGAGAGGAGTTGTCGCCATCGCAACTGCTGCATTGCTGTGTACCGTTGGTTGTCGGAGAACTTCAGAGTACGTTCGGATAGGTCGAACCGGCTGCAGCTCACGTTCTGGTTCTCGTATGACCTGCCTCAGTTCGTCACGAACAACGTCTGTAACAGATAGTGCAGTTGCAGTCTGGGGCATTTGCAGTCTGCTCAGTTCTTCCCTAATAACTCATCTAATGAGCTCTCGCAGGGCTTCAACGTCGTTTCGCACGCCTCCAGAGAATACCTGTGCAGATGCGCAGTTAAGATTCCGGTTGTACTGCCGAGCGCGCTGTTCTAGTGTTTTTTCGATGGCCGTCGCTTCCGAATAAAACTCAGCAACAGTGCTTGGAGGGTTGCGGACGAGAACGGCGATTAGCTCTTGCTTCACTCCGCGCATTAGATGGCGCACCTTCTTATCTTCAGCCATGTTGTGTTATCTTCAGCCGCTTGAACAGACGGACCATGTCCTCGATGTACATGGTAGCTTTCTCATTTGTAAGCTGGTTCCGGGATTGAAGAGCAGCTTCCGCTTTTTCTTTTCGGTGTACGTTCGCGAACGTAGCCACCGCTTGTCGTCGAAATACCTCCCAGGTAGACATCGAGGTTTCATGGTTCTCAAACCATGTCTTTGCGAAGTCTTCCAGGGCGAAGTATACGCGACGGAGCTTCTTTCTTTCGTCCTAACCATTCAAGCGCGCCACTCTCTCGGACAGGTCCAGCCGATCTTCAACATCCTCGTACGAGTCGCCGTGGAATGCTGGCGGCTGGTGCGGTTTGCTTATGAACACTTGTGCCGGTGTTACCTGGGTAGTCATAGTGGTGGCATTCATAGTTTGAATTCCCCTTGGTGTGGAGTGAAGAGGACCGAACTCAGGTGAGTCACCTCGAAGACGGCGACTTGCCCTCTGGTGTGCAGGAGTCACTACCACGGGGTTGATACGCTGGTCGTCGGGGCTACGCTGTCTTGAGCTCGCGGGGCTTCGATTCATAACCCAGCAACTCCACCAGAAATGTAGCGATGCTGAGGCAGACAGGCTAAAAAACAAGCAACTTTATTAGGGTGAACTTGTGCCCACAAGTCTAATGACTATGGTCGTCGAGTCCAAGTAGCCGAGAGGCACAGAGTCAACTAACTTCCTCTTCCTCGTTGTTGGAGCGCACGAACGCGTGACGCATGCCAGCCGGGTCTTGCTGGTGCTCTTGCCATGATGAATGCGGCGGCTACTTGAACGTGGCCAACCTGTCGCGGCAATTTTCTGATGCTACTGCGGGGACCTTTCCTGCCCTACCGTCCGTGTCACCAACGGCAACAGATGAACGATAACCAGGAGCTGTACTAGAAGAATGACAGAATCTGATTCTGAGAGCTCCATTAAACGATGAAGAAGTGTTCAGCTTGGCCAATCCGAGCGTGCCACGTCTGCCAATCTCAGCAATAAAAACAGCCACCGCGATTGACTTCGCGTCTGTCCCAGGCAAACATGTCATGCCATGTTCGATGTCGGCGCAAGCCGAGAAAGAAACGCCGGTAGGCACCGAGGCACCGGACTCATCGTTAAACCTACCAGCTGAGTACCCAGAAGACGCCGACGTTGCGAGATCTACGGGCGCTGGTGTCTCGCCAGGAGACGAATGGAAACCGAATGAGCAAAGGCCATTGATTCATTCCGACAGCCAGGCTCGTGACTTTCTTGAACAAGTAGCAAGACGCCATGGGAGTTCTTTACTGACGCGTCTCGACAAGCAATCCGTGATCAAGGTCGTTGGAGGCGGCGACAACGTTAACAGTGCAGCCCTACCACCATCTGATTCGTCAGACAGCAGCTTCAGCCTCGAAGTCGAAAGTAGCATCGGACTCCCTTCTAGCCCAGACGGATGTGACGTGTAAATGCAAGCCCCGCGAGAGGTGAAGCGTGCCCACAAGTCTGGCACAAGCTCGGACGGCACCCAAGATCGCCGCTCCGAGTTCCAGCAACCGAAGAAACCTCGACCGTCTTATAGAGGGTCGAATCGTGCTGTGTAGTGTACGTACTCCAGTTCCCCCGGACAGATGCCCGGGGTATACCGAATCGAAAAACACGACCAGGTCAGTCACCCACCTTTTTTCAATATGGCTGACACCCTAAAAATCCTCGCTTTAAATGTTCAAGGGTTCCGTAACCAAGTAAAGTAAGCCGAGGTTATCAGCCTAGCCCACGCAGAACATTGTGATAATCTGTGTTTACAAGAGTGAGTGAGTGAAACAACTTTATTCGGTCCACAATAGACGCGAGTAAACTCAGCGTCACCTGGCTAGGCCCACTCGGGGACCATCAGGTTAAACCTGACGGCCCTCGCGCGGGCCCTCTGGACGGCCAGGATTTGAGAGGTCTGGTCCTGGGCCTTAATGAGTCGCTTCATTTCCTCTTGGGTGAAAGGGGGACTGGCAGAAGCGCAGCCCCACAGTACATGCTCGAAGTCCGCATAACCACCACACAGGGGGCAGTCCGGGCTTGGAAACCGTTCAGGGTACATTGTGTGCAGTGCCGCAGGGCTCGAGTAAGTGTTTGTTTGTAGCAGTCGGAGAGTAACACCTTGGGCCCTGCATAGCGAGGAGTGTGGTAGAGGCAGCAGTCTTCTTGACAGATAGTGGTGCTTGCATATCTCGTTGTACGAGCAGAGAGGCTCAGGTCGCCCAGGAGATGACGCATTACCCGGCACACGGTCAGTCAAACCTCGTGCAGCCGAGTGCGCCTCCTCGTCGGGATTGAGCGAGGCACCCTCAATGGTTCCAAGGTGCGCAGGAAACCAGACCAATGAGTGATTTTTGAGGTCTTTGACTTTTTGAATAATCTGTAGGACCTGGGGAGCCACCATGCACATCTGGAAGGCCTTGATAGCGGCCTTGGAGTCTGAATAAATTGTGTCATGTACACCGTCCGTCAATGCAAGAGCAATGGCAACCTGCTCTGCAACGCTGGAACTAGAAGTGCGGATGGTAGCGCAGCTGATGACTCTGCAATCACAGTCGACGACCACTGAGGAGAAGGCTTCTTCTTGAATGTACGAAGCAGCATCGACGAAGCAGGCTCGATCCTTGTCCAAGCGGGCACTGGCGAGCAGAGATTTACCTCTGGCTCGTCTTCGTGCTTCGTTGTAGGTTGGATGCATATTGCGCGGCATCCGCGCAATCTGGATCTTGGATCTTACGACGTTGGGCAGCTTCACAGCGTCAGGACCGACAACCGTGGGGTTTCGTCCCAGCATGCCGAGTATGGCTCTACCCGCTGGGGTGCCAGACAGTCTGACAAACTGTGCAAACTCTTGGGCTTCGACAATTTCTTTGAACGTGTTGTGGATTCCCAACTTCAGGAGGTCTTCCGTGTGCGTTCGAACGGGAATGCCAAGGGCCAGCTTGAAGACTCTTCTGATTAGGGCATTGATTTTGTTGCGCTCCGACACGAGCCAGTTGTGCATAGCCGCCGAATAAGCGAGGTGGCATAGCACGAATGCGTGGATTATCCGGATCAGATTGTCCTCCCTGATTCCGCGGTGCCTGTTAGCGATTCTTCGAATCAGTCCGAGGGCGCTTTCGGTCTTGGAACAAATGCGTTTGACGGCGGCTCCATTGGCTCCGTTAGACTCGATAAACATTCCAAGGACCCTGATAGTGTCCACCCGCGGAACTGGGGAGCCGTTACCGGTGAATAACGTAATGTGGCTCTCCATTGCTGGCTTCCAGGACCGGTGAGAACCGCCTCTGGGCCTCTTCTTATACAGTAAGAGCTCGGACTTAGCGGGCGAGCACCTTAGCCCGGTGGGGATGAGATAGCGCTCCGTCACATCGATGGCCTCTTGCAAAGCACTCTCGATCTGACCCTCCCATCCGCTGAGGCACCAGATGGTGATGTCGTCTGCGTAGATCGTGTGGTTAATGTTCGGGATTTCGTTCAAGGCCCTCGACAGGTTGATCATGCAGATATTGAACAGCGTCGGGGAGATCACCGCCCCCTGAGGTGGTTCTTTTGGCCCAAGGGTAATTTCGTGGGTCAAAAAATCGTCAATCTTCAGTCTTGTGGACCGCGACGAAAGGAAGGAGCGCACAAAATTGTACGCCCGCTTGCCGACGTGAAACTCGGACAAGCTCTTGAGAATAAAGGCGTGCGATATGTTGTCAAAAGCCTTTTCCAAATCCAATCCAAGAATCGCCTTGGTGTCGGTGGAGCCGGAGTCAATGACCTGGTGCTTGATCAGCTTCATGGCATCCTGAGTCGAGAGCCCCGGCCGAAAGCCAATCATGTTGTGGGTATAGCATTCGTTAGACTCGAGGTGGTCAGTGAGGCGGTTGAGCATGGCGTGCTCGGCCACCTTCCCGACGCATGATGTCAACGAGATTGGCCTAAGATTCTCGATGCTCGGTGCCTTACCCGGCTTGGGTATCAGTACTGTGCAGGCCAC
The DNA here is from genome assembly GCA_013436015.1 of Rhipicephalus annulatus. NCBI lineage: Eukaryota > Metazoa > Arthropoda > Arachnida > Ixodida > Ixodidae > Rhipicephalus > Rhipicephalus annulatus. Next base: position 252,846 of record WOVY01000804.1, on the reverse strand, counting down.
TTTCCAGCTATTGGGAATGAGACCGCTGCGCCAGATTTCGTTGATCTTGTCTGTAAGAAACTCGATCGAGTCGTCGTCGAGGTGCTTGAGCATTTTCTTGGTTACCCCATCTGGCCCAGGGGCGGATCTGCTATTGAGGGATGCGAGAACCCGCTTGACCTCAGCCACGGTGAAGTCCTCGTCCATCGATGGCGCGTCGCGCCCCTCGTAGTCGGGAAACTGGGGAGGTACCGGATCGTCCGTGGCCGCCAGGTACTTGTCTATGAGCTTCTTCGTAATCGCCTCATCTGGAGTTGAGTCGGTGGCCAAATGGACAGCTTTCGCCAAAGCTCTCTTCTGATTGGACTTGGTGTTGCCGTCGTGCAGTAGGTGCTTGGGGAGTCTCCAGCTTTTACCGGTCTTGAGTTGGCCCTCCATAGAATCACAGAGCTCATCTTATTGCTGCTTGCCTAAGACCTTGCAATGATTTCCTACCGTTTCGTTGATTTCGGACATTTTTTTTGCGCAGTCTTCTGTTGTGGCGCTGAGTCTTCCATCTCGCGAGCAGTGCCTGCTTGGCTTCCAACATATGCGCGAGCCTACTGTCCATCCTGTCCACCTCCAGATCGGTTGTCACCTCTTTGGTGGCGCTGGCCACATCTTCGTTTAACCCGTCGCACCAAGAGTCTAGGTCCGCATCCGGGGAAAGGGCGCGCTCGGAGCGGTTGGCTCGGAACAAGTCCCAGTCGATGAACTTAAAGGTCCTCGTCTTGTTGCGGGCAACCTCTATGAGCACTTCGATGATGCAATGATCGCTACCGAGGTCGATAGCTGTGTTGGTCCATTTGACGTTTTCCAGACTCTTGACAAAGGTGAGATCTGGGGTTGTATCTCGGCACACCGAGTTCCCTCTCCTGGTCGGAAAGTCCTTTTTGGTTACCAGTGTCAGATCTTCCTCCGTTGCCGTGAGCCATATGTCTCTACCCTTCTTCGTATTGGTGAGGTGAGGTTTACAAGAAACAAATTTTTTCACCATTGGCAACGTTCGTGCATTCAAACGCGCATTTAATTTAGACTGTTATTTTTCCTTCGCGACAACTCGCTTCTCTGAAGCTGGAATTATTATATTATTTTAGATGCGGAGCATCTTATACTAGCGCCTTGTAGTGCGCCGTCCGCGCCGTCCGCGCCGTCCACACCGCTTCTCGAACATTCGACAGCTGACGCGCGCGCATGCGCCGTCGCGCCGTCGCCCACTCTTCCACCATCTGTGCATCCCTTCCTCCTCTACACACCGCGCGCGCTTCACTCCTCCACCATCTGTGCACCCTTCCTTCTCTACACACCGCGTTCGACATCTACAATTCTCCTGATTCTCCAGTTGACGCGCATGTGGCGTCGCGCTTCGAGAACATTCAACAGCTGACAGTGCATGCTCCGTCGTTCTGTATATATACTCAAGGTCGGCGCTCGCTCGCTCAGTTGCCGCTCGTCAGTTGGTTTGTACGGCGCGTCGACGTCCAAGGTCGCGGTGAAATGAATTCCAACGAATCCACAAACACAATGATCGACGTCCCTTCGACCAGCGCCGCCCTTTCGCATACGTGTGTACGTGTTCACTCATTTAACACCCCCTCCTACAACCACGTTAACCAATTTAGCCATCGACCCAAGTAAGTCGCAATTTAACACCCCATTTCACAACCACGTTAACCAATTTAGCCATCGACCCAAGTAAGTCGCACTTTAACACCCCGTTAACCAATTATATGCTCCGCATCCTCCTCAGTGTTCCCCCGAGGGAAGCTGCGGGCAATTTTTTAACCACGCTCTTCTGCGCAATCATCATGTTTTCTATGACGGGGTTGGACGGGTATTGGCTTTTGACTGCGTCCTATCATCCTTAAAGCTGCGTGTTTTGTGTATTTATAGATAAGCTCAAGCAGTGATGTCTAACGATTTTTTCCGTGACCTGGACGTGAATTTTCTAGACGGTCGTCATGTCATACTCACTGGAGACTTTAATTATGTATTAGACACGCGATCTGACGTGCAAGGTCCAGGATGATTGGAACGCGCGAGGGCTGCCTCGCCTAGTACAACATTTCTCTTTGATAGATACGTACAGACTAGTGCATGGACCACAGTACGCCTGGACTTGGCGGCGTAGCACGTCGTCTAGTCTTTTGATTGTTCCTATGTGACAAGCGCGCTAGCTTCTTACGTATGGCACTGTGATGTAGTAACATTACCATAATCGCCTTTTTATATATCAGACCACTGACCAGTGACGCTCGAGGCTAACTTTCCCTTTTCATCATCAGTGAAACCTTGGCGTCTTGACATCCGCATTCTGCACGACGCGCGTACACGCTCCAGTTTACCTAGAATCTTCCGCGCCTCTCTTTTGGAATGCGGTTCGGAAGTGTGGGACGCGCTCAAGACACAGTGGCGTTTACACTGCTCAGTAACAGGGTGGGCCCTTAGACGCCGTACGTCCGAAGAACTAGCGGACACTGACACAAAGCTGCGTATTGCTCTTCGGATTGACCGAATAACTCCCTTGATGCGCGCATGGCAGCGAGAGTTAAGGGGTCGTTTTCCACACCGTTTAGCAGCTTAGTCGTTGACGGCAGCTGCTTGGCGTTCCCGACGTAATCCATGTGCTCAGCCTGAGGTTCTACGCTTTGCCAAAAGCTCGCTTCTCAACCCGTTGAGTCGACCAGGAACTCCGGTGGCCAGATTCTTACACACCGCGTTGCCGCCGACACGTGATCACTCAGTTTTCCTAGCTCACTTTGCCAACATGGCTCGTACGACAATGTCATCACATCGTGGTACCACTGAGACAGCCACAATGTTAAGTAGGATCCCTCAATGTTCATCTGATGTAGCTAACAACTGTGCACAAGTCCGTTAGCTGGCGAAGTGAAAAAGGCACTGTCTTCCATGAAGCGTGGCTCGGCCCACGGGCCGGATAGGTTGCCTACTGAGTTTTATTTACCGTTTTGGGACGACATTGGTGCTCTTTTAAACTCTGGTATTTGCCGCTGTTTCGAGAACTTTATTTTTTCTGATAGCTTTCGCGATGGTCGAATTGTTTTAATACCTAAACATGACCCATCGTCAGTTCGCCCAGAGGATTGGTGACCAATAACGCTCCTCAACGTTGATTATAAAAATTTCGCGGCAGTTATCACTCAGCGTTTGAGAAGCCTGATGCCCTCCTTAATAGGTCATCATCAGGCATGCTCTATTCGTGGAAGAAAAATCCACAGTCTCTCTTTTGCTACGCGCGATATAGTTGCATACACGTTAACAAGATCAGCACGGGGACTCTTGGTTTCACTTCACCAGGAAGAGGCATTCGATCACCTCGAACATAGCTTTATATTTAGCGTAATGGAAGCATTTGGCTTCTCACAAAACTTCCCTGAGCTTCTCAGAAATTCATACCGAAATATACGCAACACGTTGTTTCTTGATGGTTTGGAGAGTGCGCCATTTCCGGTTACCCGTGGTGTTTGCCAGGGGTGTCCTTTATCCCATGCACTTTTTGTACTCAGCCTCGAACCATTCCTTCAATCGCTAATCGCTGATCCTTACGTTAGAAGCCTTCCTCTTCCAGGTAGTGGTACCGTGACAGTGACAGCATTTGCTGATGACATCACGTTGTATTTGAAGAATGAGGACAGTTTATCCCGTAGCCTACGACTTTCTACTACGTATGGCACGATTTCAGGTGCTGCGTTAAATTTTTACAAATGTCGATATTTATTCATTGGTTCCCCAGACGCATGTCTAAGTTCCTTTTTCGGTCTTCAAAAAAGTAACTCAATTCACATTCTGGGGCTTGATTATACTTGCTACGGCATATCAGCCTTCTTGTGGAACTCAGTTGTCAAAGATGTAAAACGACACGTCCGGAAAGCACAAGAGTATGATTTACCGATGCTCGAAAGAAGGTATTTAGCACAGACGGTGTTTTGCGGCCATGCATGGTATATATCTCATGTCTTACAGCCCCCATTACGAATCACTAGGTCATTGCGATCCCTCATTGGCTCTTTTTTCTGGTCGGGTGGAACAGAGCTGGTTTGCCGAGCAGCTCATGGGCAAACGAGAAACTGCGGTGGATTCGCATTTCCATCCGTCTCTGTTCGCTGCCGGCTACTTGCCCTACGATTCTTACTTGGGTTGTTGCATGGTGATCAGTGCCCCGCGCGTGATCTTGCCTGCTATTTCCAAGGCAACAAGTTACCCTATTTACTACCAGATGCACGGCTTAATTCTGCACCGCAAACACTTCACGTGCCTGCATTTTACTCAACGGCAGTAGCATTTTATCAACACGCGCAGTAGGTTTGTCCCGATGTGAACATTCTTGAAAGCCGCATTGTAGATACAACGGCGCCTCTTCTGCTTCCTCTGGTTCCTCCAGCCCGTCTAGCGCGATCGAGACATGTCTCGTGGAACGCGATAACGGCATCGTTTTTGCCTGGTCGCCTCCGTGACTTTATGTGGCGTCTTGGATGCAGAGTACTCTCAACACGAGACAGACTGGACAGGTGGGGCATGGTCTCATCTTCTACTTGTCCTAACTGCCCGTTACAGGAGTCTAACCAGCATATGCTGCAGCAATGTGTCATGGCAAAGGTGTTTTGGAAGTCAGTTAACACTAGTTTTCGTGGCCTAGGTGTTAATCGCTTTGTAACATCTGGTCGCTGCTCGTGTAGTCCCTTTGCACGCCTTCTAATAGCTGCGGGAGCTTTTTGTTTATGGCGTAATAGGTGTGAAGCTGTTGCGGCAGGTCATCGTCATCGTGCTCTTTTTCCGATTCTGGAACGCCTCTACTCTGAACTCTTATCGTTTCTGTCGGAGGAATTTTTCTTCCTTGAGGAGGAAGAATTTCTGTGACAATGGTCATGCCGCTTTCTGTCCGTAGTCGACAGACGCGTTTGATTAGTCTTCCACCTGGCCTGGTTCCTATAGCCAGGTCACCTGTCAATGTCTGATTGGTGCATGTAATCAGTATGTGTTTGCTATTTTTAAGTGTTTGTGTATGTCCTATATGGGTGTGAGAGCTCCTATATATGCACTTCATTCTAACGCTGTAAGTTATGTAACTTTTATAAATATTGATACCTGTTGTACATATTTTCTAACATCTTCACCAAGTCTTGCAAATTCTGTACATATATCATCATGTACATTGTCCATATTGTGATTAGTGCATTTATGTAGTGTATGTGCAGCTATTAGTACTATGGACTATGGACATCCTACGGACTTGGACACTTTTGTTTGAATGTGTAATGTATGTTGTGCTTTGTCTTTTGCTTGTTATTGTGCCTGTTATACTGACGCTTGTCCCTTAGGTTTGTTGCGTACCATGAGAGAATAAACTTTTTCTAAACAGGACACAGAAATCGTTACCCACTTCTTCTAAACACATGGGGATGGCGTCAAGCTCTCCCATAGTAGAGTACCGAGTACTCTAATTCGTTAACCACTTTTACTAAACACGCAGTTTGTTATACTTTTCGTCGTATCAAGATATCGCATGAGTTCTTGTGTACAGGTTGCGAACATTGTCATGGATATTAGAGCAACGATGTTATTCTTTCGAAGTAGTGACGTTGGTCGTGCTTCATAGATCTGTCGAGGTATATGTGCCCATTAATGGAATGTTTTGAAACTTTTGTTTTTTTTGTAGATAGGGCAAACAAACTTTTGAATGCGAAGCATTTCTCAGCGTACTTTAGCAACTTTGAGCGTATCTATCTATCTATCCATTTATCTATCTATCTATCTATCTATCTATCTATCTATCTATCTATCTATCTATCTATCTATCTATCTATCTATCTATCTATCTATCTATCTAGGCGCCTACGACTTTTAGCTCTCCTGGCCTTCTTAATAATGGTATCGATACCAAACTTAGTATGATATATAATGACTGTATGAAGAACACATTTAACTATTCATAACATGAAAATCATGATATGTGTGTCATGAATGTCATGATTTACATTTCATGGTCCAGCCGCTTTTGCGGTGATTTCTTTCACATGGTGTATTGCAAAAATGGTGTGGTATGACATGATTGCATGGCGAACACAAGCGACATACCCTAACATGAAAATCATGACATGCGTGTCATGTGACAACATGACTACATGCCACGTTAATGATGCGCTTGCGGCCGTCTCGCTGGCGTCACATATACCGAATTTGGTATTACGGTACGTGAATGGATGACGAAGGTATGTGACTGTTACAAACATGATAATCATGAGATGCATGTCATGTAACAACATGACTACATACCACGCCCATGGTGCGATGGCGGACGTTCGCTAGCTTCACCTATACCAAGTTTGCTATTACGGGATGTGAATGCATGACGAAGGTATTAAAAAGGAAAATAGAGGGAAAAGAAAGGCAAGAAGGTTAACCAGCCTATAGGCAGCCGGTTTGCTACCCTGCGCATAGGAGAGGGATGGGGGAGATAAAAGAGATGAGAGAGGGAAGATAGAAACAGCACATTCGGCAGCACATGCGCACACTCAGTCATAGTCCAGTCTTGTCTGACGCGGTGTGTTTGCTGTTACAGTCGCTTGTTCAAGTCGGTGTCGCGTAGGAATTTCAACAGAGCATTCCTCACCTTCTGTTGCAGTGTGCTTTCTTGGGCACTTGACAGAATAGTGTCCACAGACATTTGGCTGTTGTCGATGAGCGCAAAAGCAGACGCCAGTGACTGTCTCTGGATTTCATACAATGGACAGTCACACAGGATGTGGTGTAGCGTCTCTTCGCAATGACAGGCATCGCAGAGAGCGTTGTCGGCCATTCCTATGACAAAGGAGTAAAATTTTGTAAATGCCACTCCTAGCCATAAGCGATGAAGTAGGGTGGCTTCTCTTTGGTCGAGTCCAGTGGGCATGCGGAGAGCCATCAAAGAGGACAGGGGGTGTTGACGATTCGTATCGATGCTTGGTGGGCACCATAGTGAAAACGTGGTTTCACGCACAAGTCGTCGAAGATTTCTGGCAGCATCAGTCCTCGAAAGTGGTATGGCTTGTTCTCGTGTTCCTTCAAGGGCTGCCCGCGCGGCAGTGTCGGCATGTTCGTTCCCTATGATGCCACAATGACTTGGCAGCCATTGAAGCGTCACATGATGCCCTTTCTCGAGTATAGTGTGGAGAAGGCATCGAATTTCGAAAACGAGCTGTTCGTACGGGCCGCGACGCAGTGCTGAGACCACAGATTGTAGGGCAGCTCTTGAGTCGCTGAAAATCGACCATTGTGGCGGTGGTTCCCGATTGACCACACAAAGTGCAGCGCGCATGGCAGCTAGTTCCGCTGCTGTAGATGCCGTGGAGTGGTCAGTCCTAAAGCTGATGGTAACACCTCTTGCTGGGAAAACTCTGCCCCTGACAAACACTGGTGGTTCGTGGAACCATCGGTGTATACATGTATGCTGTCTGAATATCTTTCGTGCAAAAGAAGATGAGACAGTTGTTTCAGCACGGGCGACGAAAACTAAGATTTCCTTCGGATCCCTGGTACACTAAGATGCACTGTGGGTCGAATGAGACACCAAGGTGGTATGGATGGTTTAGATGCATGAGTGAAGCCCGAGGGAAGTTTATTGTTGTATTTCACGATAGTTTGGCGAACGATGCTTGGCGCCTCCCTGAAGGCAACAGTGCAAGGTGATAACCGGGGGCACGTGCGAAGTGTCGGATGTGCGTTTTCAGGACTTCTACAACAATGTCAGTTTGTATCGGATAGTCACCAGCAATTGCGATTGTTGCTTCTGTTGACGTACATCTGGGCAGACCGAGGCGCACTCTCAGTGCTTGGGCTTGTACTGCCTGTAAAACACTAACATTGGTCTTGCAGGTATTGCTAAGCACGGGCAAGCTATATCTGAGGAAACCGAGAAACAGGGCCCTGTAGGGCTCCATCATTGCGTCTACTGACATCCCCCACGTCTTTCCTGCCAGGAACTTGAACAGTTGAGAAATAGCGGTCAGGCGCTTCTTCGTATAGGTCACATACGGACTCCAACAGAGGTCCCTATCAATAATGATGTCCAGAAACCGGTGGGTTTTGGCGTAAGAAATTGGTCGCCCGCAGATTGAGATGACATAACGGGTCATAGCTTTGCGAGTGAAAGCCACCAGCGCGCATTTTTCTGGTAATATGCTGAAACCTTGTTTGAACAAGTAGTTGGCAATCATAGTTGCTGCTTTTTGAAGCCGGGAACGTATCTGAGGACGTGTGACTGCCGATGTCCAGACAAAGATGTCGTCTGCGTATATTGAGATTTTAATGGTGCTTGGCAAGTATTCAGAAAGGCCAATTAGTGCAAGATTGAATAGCGTCGGGCTAAGAACTCCGCCTTGAGAAACACCCCTGGAAGTATAGCGTCGCGTAGTTGGGTCATCTTCTGTTAACAGAAAGAATGATCTTGCAGCCAGGTAACTCGAAATCCACCGAAAGACTCGACCACCATGGCCAACCACCGCAAGAGCACCCAAAATGGCTTCATGTAGTGCATTATCATAAGCGCCTTTCACATCTAGAAACAAAGCTGCAGATAGTCGCTTACGGGATCTTTCGTGCTGAACGTACGAAACTAGATCAACGACATTGTCAATAGAAGAGCGGTCGCGTCGGAAACCAGCCATTGAATTCAAATAAATCTTGTAGTATTCAAGATACCACTCTAGGCGGCCTAGTATCATCCGTTTCATTATCTTCCCTACGCAGCTGGCCAGTGCTATTGCGCGGTATGAGGTTAGTTTGAGTTGGGATTTGCCCTGCTTCAAGATGGGTAACAAGCGGCTTACTTTCCAGTCATCAGGAACATTGCCATCCTGCCACGAGATGTTGTAGTGGCTAAACAGTTCTCTCCTTGCACCTTCCCCAAGGTTGCACAAGGCTCGGTACGGAATACCATCTGGGCCCGGAGAAGTTGAACGCCTGCAGAGAGCTAGTGCCGCCTCGAGCTCCCCCATTGTAAAAAGGAGGTCCGTGTGGTAGTCACGGGAACGGGGGACGTCACCTCTCACCGGAAAATCTGGACGAGTGGCTTGGTTGGCGATCTGCGCACAGAAATCTTCTGCGACATCGATGTCTTACCTTCTTTGAAATAGCGCGAGCGCTTTGAATGGAAAGCGCTGTTCCGTAGGGTGACGCGGACCTTGCACAGTTTTCCAAACGTGTGAGAGTGGCTTGCGAAGGTCTAGTGACTGGCAAAACGTTGTCCATCGTTCCGACACTAATCTATCCTTGCGACGCCGAATCTTCTTTTGCATCCTCCTGGCTGCCCTAAGATTGTGAATTGATTTTGTACGCCGATACCGACGCTCCGCCCGGCGTCGCAGTGCTCGGAGTCGCTCCAATTCTATATCAAAGTCGTTTCGTGTGGAAGATATTGTCACCGTGCGAGTGGCGTTTTGCATTGTGCTCTTAATTGTTTCCTCTAACCCAGATCGTAGGCCATCGCTGCAAGCATCTTCCATGTCAGATTTGAAGTTGGTCCATTGCACTGCTCGAATGGTCGTCCATGGACCATAACTAGACAAGCCTTTGATGTTAAGGAAGATTGGAATGTGATCACTTCCTCGTGTCTCAACATCTGGAAACCACTTCACATATCTCGCGAGGGAGTTGGAGACAAAAGCAAAGTCGAGACAGCTGCCGTATGTCACCCCTCGAAGAAAAGTGGGGCTGCCGTCGTTCAGGAGAGTAAGGCCATAGTTGTAGGCGATGTTTGCTAACCTGCGTCCTCTTGCATTTGTCCGCGTACTTCCCCATGCGTGATTGTGCGCATTGAAATCATCTATGAGGACCCATGGTGCAGGACACACTCTTAAAATATCCGCTAATCTCCTGGAATCGAGATTACTTGACGGCGATATATAAACGCCTATGAGAGTAAACATGAGTTGGTTCTTTTTCACAGTCATGCAGACATACTGATTGTCATCGTGAGGTGCAATTGGTTGCACAACATACGTCAGTTCACGACGAACAAAGAGGATGATTTTGCTGCACGCACCGTTCGTTGAAGACATGACAGCTTCGTACCCCGATAGCCTTATTGGTTTCGACAAATTCGGTTCACAAATGACGATGATTGGAAACACGTTGGTAAACAAACTGACGAAAATCTGAAAGGCGTGATTTTAGTCCTCTGGCGTTCCATTGGATGACGGATGCAGCCTTGCCTTCTTTAAGAAATGTTGAGGTGTGAGTAGCCATCTTCCTAGTTGAGAGATTCAAGCACTGGACTTAGGGCGTTTAATATTCCAAGTGCGCTTCGAGCAGATGGTGTCTTCATGTCGACTAATATCGCTCGGATGGCTTCTATAAGGGAACGCAGCACCGAGATAACTTGACGATCAGTTTTAGGCAAATCTTCCATGGTTGGAGACGGCTCTTGTGTGGCCACAATCTGCAGAGGTTCCTTGGCAGAAGAGCGCGTCGGGAGCATGGGCCATTTCTCCATAGAAGGAGGCTTCTCTGTTTCTTTCCTAGATTTGGTGGGCCCTTTCGCGGCGGTACTGGATAGAACCGCTAAAGATTGGGAAGGAGCGTCTCGGGAATGTGCCTTCTTTGAAGACTTTCGATGATGCCGACATCGACGCCGACGCCGGACTACTTCGGCTGCCTCCCTGTGTGTTGAGTTGTCTCGGGCCATTTGTCTGAGAACCGCGCGCTCCTTTTGGATTCGAGGACAGTCTTTCGACGAGGCAGCATGAGGACCACTGCAGTTGGCGCACTTCAGAGTAGTCGCCCGACAGGCGTCTTCTGCATGAGATTCAGCGCAGCGGGGGCACAGTCGTAAGTTGGGGCATACGCCCTTGACGTGTCCTAGCCTGAAGCACTGGTGACATTGAAGTGGCTTTTGGATGAATGGTCGAGCCGGATGTCGAATATGTCCAACTTTAACGTGGGACGGTATGCAATCTCTCTTCAAAAACACTTTTACGCAGCGCGTATTTCCAAGGCGCCGCACTTGCGTAATGACAGTTCCCTCATTTGCAGGCTTGATGAGGGTAGACAAGTCAGAGTTAGGAATGGCAGTGTCGATGTCATAAATTACACCGGCAATTGATCTGTCATCCATCGGGATAAAGGGGCGCATTTTAATTCCACCTAGCTCAGTCATTTGCTGTAGCTGTCCTAGCGCACTCACATCGTGCACGTCTATGGCGACAATGTTCTTCCTTGAGTTTACTCGTACGTCCTTAATTTGATGTGGCACCACACATTCGAGAGCAACCAAAAGGGCTTGCCTGTTCAGAAGCCGTAGGTTGCTTGATGGATCTTCGGGCATGAAGATGATGACGTGCGGCCAGCGCGCAGGCCTTGAATGCACTGTCGCTGTGCTTGCAGGAGCTGATGCTGCTGTATTCGCCGTCCTTCTCTTTGCCCTCTTACCCCGGACAGGTATAAAGCTGCCATCGGATGTGTCGTCTTTCGACATAGAATAGAGATCGGTGTCCTCAGTGTCACTGGGAGAGCCAGCTCGCTTCCTTGTGGTTGACGGGTGTGAGGACCTGTGACCAGGCGGGCCTCTGGCATGCTCCGTGTCCATTACCGCAAGACGGAGAGGCGAGGCACCTCAAAAGACCGATGATTTCACTAAAACGAAACAGAGCGCTGAAACAAGCGTTCTTCTCAAGAGACACTTCTTCTTCTCCCCGCTGGAACAACGTTTGCTTCATCGGCAATGAAGTGATCGCAATGATAATAATGTGACAGTGTTAGAATGAGTATTAAAGTCGAGCAAACTTGAAATCACATGAGATTCGTGTCATGTAAAAACATGACTACATGCTACGCTCATGATGGGCTTGCGACCGTTTCGCTAGCTTCACATATGCCAAATTGTGTATTACGTGACGTCAACGGATGAAGAAGGTATGTCACTGGTGCAAATATGGTAATCATGAGATGCGTGTCTTGTAAGAACATGACTACATACCACAGTCAAGGCACGAATGCTGTTCTGTGTGACGCGGTGTGCGTGCTCGCCGGTGTTCATTTCGTCGCGGCACGCCTGCGTTGCCACACCAGGCTACGGTCCTGCCATATACTAGCAGACGCGTGCCGTGCTTCGTTGCTTTGACGCATGCGCGTTTCAGTGCGTCCGGCGTCCATCCGCCATGAAAAGAGTGAGACATAGGCCCGTATTCACAAACGCTCCTTCACTCAAGGGCTCCCCTCGACTTGACGAAGTCAAGGTGGAGCGTGCTCCTCCACTCAAGGGGCCGCTGCGTTTCATGAACGCTCCTCCACACTTCCTTCGCCAAGGGAGGCCTTGGAAATGCTCCCTTCATCTTGAGGGAACTGCAAGTGCCGAGAAAAGCGCCTGATAACGAGAGTATTCGCGATTGTGGTTAAGAATTGCCTATCTCTGTACAATAAAAGAACGCTTTTTTCTAGTTATTCTTCTTTCTAAATTGACATTACAGCAAAATACGTGCATTTAGAGTGGTAGTGTTGTTTCTCTAAGCCTTGTGCTGTTAGAGTTAGCGAAACCCTGCTTCAAGTCTGGCAACAGTCGCACCCAAGCAGCTGAACGAACAGCTGATGGCATTTCGTCTGCTGCTGAACGTGTCTACCTGCTTAGTTTATTTTGTCTTGTATGCGTCTATTAATTGCAGTTTATATTTACGGTAGTGTTTGCGTGTGTGTCGTTTGAGAGTCTACTTTTGCCGGGGTGACTAACGAACTACGTGAGTGGTGACAGGAAGCGCAATAGATAGTTTGTTGCTTTGTTTACTTTCGCTCTACTGAGAGCCTTCTGATCACTAATGTAGCCACCGAATGTATAACGCGGTGGAATGAGTATTTTTTACCATATATCACATTATGTTGGCGTGCTTTTAGCATTCACCACCGCATTATGTATAAGGCTTACTCGTACGTAAATTCGTTCTCACTACGGGAGTACGCGCACAGTTCCTAATTTCAGGGGCCTGTGCTATGTTTATTTTTCTCATTTACTGCGAAATTCTCCATGGCGCTTTCGTAGTTGTTCCTCTGCGTATAATGGGAAATTTGAAATACATTGCTCACAACTGATATTCAAGGTTATACCAGGGTACCGTTAAAAACTAGGCATGTTATACTCGTGGCTGAGCGTTCGAATTAGACTGCTACGCAAGTTAAGAAAAGCGATCGTGTGCCTATCTTTCACTATTGGCGAAAAATACACTTTAAAGTTGTTTTCTTCATTTAGTAACATATATAGTTGGTTAACAGGAACTGGTGTGTGTGTGTGTCATCTTTAACATTTTAAACTTCCAAGGAATAAGTTATTGTTTTTGCATTTTTTTCTATTTGCCCTGCATTTGTGGATGCGTCTAATTTGACAGATTCGCATAGAAGTAACCTTTAAATTTGTGTAGCTTCCGTCTCCAAGTTCACACAGCGGCAACGTCTTAAATTTTTTTCCTGTCTCCTTCATCTGCATGCTCAGAAGCACAATCGTTAGTGCATGAATGACCTTCGCACTAATGTTTTGGATTTATTTCGCAATATAACTACTGAAAATACCTGTTGAAAAGGATCGTGGTGTCTGTGCTGCAGTCCAAAGCCCCGGCACAACATAAATTATAGGGGATGTTTTATTTTTTTTTGGAAATCGTAAAATTGAAGCCGCGTCTGACTTTTGGCGCTGTTCTGTTTTACAAACTATCCTGTGGGTTCTTTCAAGCTTCGAGAAAGTGTCGTCAAGAGCAGTGTATATTATTCTGCTGATTTATTGGAGACCCGTGCAACAAAGCGGTGAAAAATTCTCAAGAGTATTGCAGTCATTGCGGATACATCTGGTCAGAACCCTGTAAATAAAATATCCGCTATTGCTGCATCATTAGCAAGTATACCAGTTAGAACCACGCCATCTCAGTTCCGTGGAAGAGGAGTGGTGCTGCTTTATATAAAACAAGTTTAATTTTCCTAAAACTGCTTTCCTGTAGAATCGAAGAAGTGGTTTTTGCAGTCCTGTCTCATCATGAAAACACAAACACGACGATAATTATGTATTGATAAATGAACAAAACAGAAGTTGTGAATGGCAAATGGACCTTTATTACATGTGGCTGATGAGGAGCAACGTGGCAAACATAAGAATGCAAATGAAAAGTGTTCATCAATCAAACTTATGCAACCTACACACTGTAAAGATAAAGTACGAGCTCGAAGGACATCATAAATAAGATTAAGGAAGTAGACACCATAGCGCGCCTAATGCAGTGTAGCTGCACGCATTCACTGCTGTTTTTGTGCTTTTGTATACAGTCGTGCAAACTCTGCAATGCATTGATTATACGGCAGATTCTAGGAGGCCTTTTCTCCTTGTGTTCTTCTGTCGGCAGCTGGTCCCCTGCACAAAATAGGCAAGAAATATTATTAGAAAAACGTAATAGCTTGGATACAAAAGCCGGATTTTTCTTTAATTATAGCTGTGCACACATTTATTAGCATGTCTCGCGTTCAAGAACAGACATGGTTGAAAGTATTGAGCTTTGACTATTTTCACACATGTTTGGCTCAGGCAATTGGGCAGCTGACCAGGCATATGGGTATATAATTTCATTATCTAATTGCACGAATCAGTGCCATAGCCAGCGATTCTTCTTCGGGGGTAGGTATGGGGTTAAATAAAAAAGACAATCTCATTATGTATTTGCTGTATTTATATTTCATATGTTTGTGTTTTCATACGACACTCGACGTACTTTTGCGTACATGCAAGTTTCACAGAGCATGATCATCTGCTTGATCCCCTAAATGTGTACTTGGTTGTTCATTGGTATTGTGAGCTGCATAGACACTGTATAAAGAAGCTATGTTTTACGCGTAGTAGCTACTGCAGGACACTCATTGCGCCCAATGTATTATGTTGTGCTTTTTTAAAACTGTCTTTAATAGTAATTTGACCGAAGCAGGAAAAAATAAAAAAACACAGGAGAACTTACCTTCTCACTGGTACAGATGGTCGTCTAACGGAGGTGTGCTTCGTCGTAAATTTCGGCTAGGGCAGCAAAGGTTCACCGGAGAGGAAGCCACTCTAAAGTACGGTGAACCCAGTGCATCAAAAGTTTGCTATGCCGCTTGCTTGTCAAGCTTTCGCACCACGCTTGAACTGATGCGGTGTGCGAGCTTCATCAAAACACTTCAAAGCACTGGAATCCGCAGTAAGTCA
This sequence comes from Rhipicephalus annulatus, assembly GCA_013436015.1. Classification (NCBI taxonomy): domain Eukaryota; kingdom Metazoa; phylum Arthropoda; class Arachnida; order Ixodida; family Ixodidae; genus Rhipicephalus; species Rhipicephalus annulatus. The sequence continues at coordinate 237,629 of WOVY01000804.1, read as the reverse complement.
TGGAGCACTCGCACGAACAGTATACGCACACCCAAAAATAGGTAATCCACTGGCTCATGCACGGAACGCTACACATCACGGCACTGGTGAGTGCTCCTTTTGACACCACGCCCACTTGTCCCGGCGCCACAGTAGCCGCTGCTGAACCGTTCCAAGACAGCTCCGTAGTAAACGCGCACCGTCATTGTCGAAAGAACGCGGCGGTGGCAGCCTACTTGATCGAGAAACGCCGTCAAAGTGAGACGGGCTCCGCCGTGGACGCGATGCTGGCGCAAATATTTCACTCGAGGGACGATTCAAGGTAGCTCGATCGCTTCCTTGACAATCTCGAGGAAACGCTCAAGATTTTTTCAAGTGAAGGAAGCGTTTCAAGTGAAGGGCGGTTTGTGAATGGGAAAACGCCACTTAAGGAGCGTTTCGAGTGAAGGGTCGAGTGCAGGACCGTTTGTGAATACGGGCCATAGTGTTGTTTGGGTAGCGCATCGGCGCGAAGTGCAGCCTGTCTCATTTCCCGCCGGTTGCCGTCGGGCTGCGCCGACGAACGCTGGTCTCGCCCGGCGTCCGGCTATAGTGTGTTCGCGTTTTATTAACGTATACCGTCGCTGTGCCACCCTGTGCGTGCGTCAACGCTACATGGGAATACTCCCATTTAGCCTTTCATGAATTCGTCGCGGTCGTTTTGCTAGCTCCGCATATATAAAATTTGGTGTTAATGACGTCAATGAATAGAGAAAGTACCAGGCTTGTGCAAAAATGATAATCCTGACAAGCATTCATGTAAGAACATAACAACATACCACGTTCATAGCATGCTCGCGTCCGTTTAGCTAGCTCCGGATATACTAAATTTGGCATCCCGTGACGTGAATAGATGACAAAGGCAAACAAAACATCCAAACATACATGACAAACGGTATACGCAAGTCATGTACAGCGTCTTTTACCTCAGCCTCGTAACATTGTGCCCATTTTAAAGGGACATATCGGCTTTAATCAATCGTGATTCGCACATCATCAATTTCTACTGTACATGGAATCGTCCAATTTTTTATGGGCGAAGCTCCTTATGGCGTGGCTTGTGCGTCCCTCGTAGAACGTAACCACCAGTGGCACATACCCGAAATAGGTATAACATTTGACCTTCAAGGTGGTGCCGGTGAGAGATTTCTCCTGTGCGTTGTTTAACAATGAAAAATAGTGCTCTATGTACATTGCAATGGCTGCTAATGGGGAATGAGAGCTAGGAGGCTTCGGCTTTTAGTGAACGCGCACGCTGCGATCCCCATTAGCAGCTATCGGCATGTACACTGAGCACTATCGGACAAGAAAGGGTTGCTACATTATACTCGCTGGGTGTAACCTCCTTAGTTTTAGAAAGGTCTAGCGCGCGTTGAGCCGCAGGGCCATGAATACAATGAACTAGTATATACCACGAATGAATTCGAGGTGGTGAAAGGGGGGAAGCAGATAAGAAGCGCAAGCCGTAAGAAATTAAAAGCTGAATCCTCCTGTCCTTCATTTCACATTAGCAGCCACTGGCATGTACATTGAGCACAATCTGACAGAAAAAGGTTGCTACGTTATACTCGCTGGGCGTAACTTCCTTGGTTTTAGAAAGGTTTAGCGAGCATTGGGCCGCAGTGCCATGAATACAGTGAACTAGTACATACCATGAACTCAAGGGGGTTGAAGGTGGGAAGTAGACCCGAAGCGCAAGCCGTAAGAAAGTGTGCGTGTGCCGCCCCTCATTTAGTCCTTGGAATGTCCACTGAATGGCGGTGCTTCTATATGGTGAATATATGATAAAAAATGCGAGATGGTGGGACTTGGAGTGTTGAATAGATGGACGAATGGACAGACAGACAGATGCATGAATGGACGCATGAACGGACGCAGGGACGGATGCATGAACGAACGCAGGGACGGGCGCACGAACAGACGCATGGACGGTCACACAGACGGACGCATGGACGGACGAATGCTTCGCTCCACTCTCCATCATTCACTTCGTGGATATGCTGCCATTTTTGCTAAACAGTAATTACAGCTCATATTTTCCTTTTCTTCATTCGAAATATATATGTTGTGCAATATTGTTTTGGAGCACGTGAGCAAACTGTCTTCCGAGGTGAATGCAAAAACATCACCTTACGCTGTGAATGACCCCCTTGTTTCTTCATATAGCCCTAATGTTTAAATGAGCTTAATCACCTCGATGTTCATGAATGTCCTGTGTTGTGTTGTTTATGAAGGTTGTGTTCTTTTTTCTGTTCAGGCGGCAATAAGTCGGTCTCTCGTGCGGCACTGAGAAAGCAGAGTTCTCAGGGAGGCTTTGCTTTTTTTTTCTGTGTCCATACACTGTCGGCTGCTGGCACTGCGCTTTCTTTTGCGCCTAGTGCAAGGGGTGGGGGAATCTCCCGCACGAACGCTTGCCTATTACTTTCTGGGCACTCACCGTCGGCATTTGATGCCTAATGTGCACCTTAACAGGGGGCCACAGTCAATAACACTTCCTTCGCTTTATAGAACATCTGTTGCCTAGGCTTTTTATAGTTGTTCAGTCACCTTTTCTGGCATAGATGTGTTGACTCAACCACATAGTTGAGACAGCTGCTGCTTTGTTGCTTCCATGGGTTCCCCCAGCCCACCGTGCTCACTCTAGTCGGGTGTCTTGGAGCACGTTAACGGCTTTTTTTTTCTGCCTGGACACCTACGGGACTTCATGCGGTGCCTGCGATGGGGTGTGCTTCCCACTCTCGACCTCTTCAAAAGGTGGAGAATGGTCCAGTCAGCAACATGCACGAACTACTTCCTTCGGGAAGCAAAGCATTTTTTGAGGCATTGTGCCAATGCTCATGTTTTTTGGAGAGCCGTACATGCTGGATTTCGCTGCCTCACAGTAAATCGCTTCGTTTCTTCTGCGCGTTGTTCGCAAAGCTGCTTCGCCTGTCTTCGCATTATGGCCGGCTGTTTCTACCTCTGGCGCAACCGCTGCGAGGCGTTGGCAGCGGGCTATTACCGCCGCGCACTCTTCCCAATCTTAGAGCGATTGTACTCGGAGGTGCTGTCTGTTTTGTCTGAGGAGCTCTTATTCCTCGGTGAAGAGGAATTTATTCGGCACTGGTCTTGCCCTTTGTGTCGGTCTGTGAGGGCCGAGTGAAACTTGTCTTTCGGCCAACCTGGTATTGGTAGGCTGATGTGTCGATGCCCCAGCAAAAATGGCATGCAAAGATGTAATTATTCAAAATATACATACTCATGTTTCGTTTGTGTCACTTGTTTACCTTGAGATATTTTTGTGGCTGTGTTTGTGTGAACCATCGAATGTACATGTTCTTTCAAGGTCATCTCATATCCATAATCATGTAAATGACGTCTGTTTCATCATCATCGTTATCGAATGTCTAGGAAGAAAATGTTTTGTTGAATGGTATTGACGTTTGCAACAATATTTTTTTTAACAGACTCATTGAGGAACACAAACCACTCTAAGCTCTCCCATTGTAGAGTACCAAATACTGTAAATTGTTAACCACTTTATTTAAATACATCTAAATTTGCCTAAGACGGCTTTCTGCTCTCCCCTATCAGAGAATGAAGTGCCCTAAATCGCTAAACACATTTTTAAACACACGTAATTGTTCAAACCTTGTGGTATTTAGCGTAAGTTTTAGGGAACCCATGAGTCTGTTAGTGACACTAACATTTTGTACGACTAATGAGCAAAGCAACTTCGGTTTTCCTTTTTCGTTCTCGTGGCTTCCGGGCTCCCTATAGATTCCGCATTTTTGTGAGCGTCCTCAAAGATATACAGTAGCGTTTCTGTTAATTTGGTTTGCCGGAATAGAGGACAGACATGACGGCCGTGATTGATAGCACAAATCACGTCTCCCCTTTAGCCAAATCAGCCAAACCACGGCCAAACACGTGAACTTTGCTACGTTGCAACAGTTCTAGTGAGGATGCAACGCTCATTCAGAGTGGTGACCGACGCGTCGTAAAAATTCACAACATATCCGCGGAGTACATCATTATGAGCGGGGTGAAGCATTCTTCAGCCTGTCCACACTTCCATCCGTCCGTCCGCCCGTCTCTCTGTCTGTACATTGGTCCATTCGTTCGTCCGTGCGTCCTTGCATGCGTCCGCCCAACTGCACGTCCGTCCATACGTCTGTGCGTCCATCCATCCCTCCGTGCGTTTGTCCCTTCGTACGTCCATGTGTACGTCCATTCATGCGTCCGTCTGTGCATCCGTTGCTGCTTCCGTCCGTCCGTCCATGCATCGGCCTGTCCGTCCATGCGGTAGTCCGTGCATCTGTCTATTCATCCAGGGAACACTCTAAGCACCACCATGTCGCATCTTGACGTCATATATTCATCATATAGAAGTACAACCTTCCATCGGGCACTCCATGGATTAGACGTGAGGTGGCACGTAAGGACTAGAGGAGTGGCACGCGCGCACTCTCCTATGGCCTGCGCTTCGTGTCAAGTTCGCCCTTATCACAGTCACTGGTTCATGGCACTGCCGCCCAACCCTGTGTAAACCTTGCTAAAACCAAAGAGGTTACGACCAGTGAGTCTAACATGGCAACCTTTTCTAGTGAGATATGAGGGTCCTTTCTTTACTAGTTCTTTCAGTAAGCATCAAATTCAAGGTGCATTTTAATGCAAATTAAGTCACCGATACTCGTCTCTGTAGGCTATTTCATCAGAAACAACGATCTTTTTATTTATGATGAATATGAGCGGGTTTCCTCTTCAATTCAAAACAGTGCGCGTGTGCCGCTCCTTTATTCGGGCCGTGGAGATGGCTATACTTAATACTATGCTGACGATGACTACAACTACTACTACATACATCGCGAACGCACGACTCGCGGCTTATAAGAAGCTTCGCCCCTAATACGCATCTTACTTAAAAGGTCAATGTTAACAAACGTGGTCGCTAGCTACGCAAACGTACGAGAGAGCTGTTGCGCGATACGGCACTCATGACAGATGCGATTTCAGACTGAACGCGCTTTTACGGGGCTTATAGAAAACCCACTCGTAGCCCATGAATGAACATGGCACTAGATTTAAAAGGCGCGTTTCTAATGCCTCGAAAGTATGTGGCTGTGAGACAGTGGGTAGCACGCCCAGCCACATCTCTTTGCGCACCAACTAGTCGTGTGTTCGATTCCCATTCGTTGAACATTAGGATTTGAAGCAGCTTTTGCTATGGCATGTTTCCGTCCTTCCCTTACGCGTCTACTCTCTCGCTGCGCATGCGCGTACCCCGATCTCTCTCTTTTCTCCTACTCTACTCTTTCTCTCAATGCAACGAGATGCTTGCTTAGCACACAGGATTACTTTGTAGCCGCTGATCGCCGTTTCTTCATGCGGCGTTCCACGTTTCCTTTAGACATAGCACGCTTGCTTTGGTTAGCATGCGATCACGTTTGATGTCTCTCGCACGCCCGTTAAGAAACCGGCTGTGAAGCCGTGCTTTAGTCATAATCGCCGGCAGCGTTCACAGTAGCAGTTACCGGCATCAAGCAATGACCCCCCCCCCCCCCTGGACCCCCGTGGCGGGGCAGAGAGGGGAATGTTGCCGATGCCTTAGAGGAGTTTCAAACATATTTAGATCGTTGACCCGATTCATACTCCTATTTCCTAAATTGCTGCATTGATTATTGTTATTTATTTATAGTTAGAATATTTTCCCTTCGTCTGTCCGCCTCTGCGTTGCTATTTATCCCTTGTTGCTCATCAATAGAGCGTTATAGTTAGATGTTTTTATGGCCTGCTCTGCTCCCGATTGACCTGCTAAATGCAGTGCAGCGGCGGATTATTTTCTCATTCTAGATATGTGCATTCCGTCCTGAAGCGTAACTTGCACAGTTGCAGCGCCCGGCTGGCCAAGTTAAAGCTCGTTAAATAAAATAACACATTATATCGTACCTTTTATGAACTAAAACAAGCCCGCAAAATTCACTTGTTGACGAAGTATTCGACTTTCTCGTACGATGCGGTACCAGACCATTCCCTCCCCCCAAAAATAATAACTTAAACGTTGACTAGAAAATAGCCCAACCATAGTCAGCAATGTTGCATTGCAGATCCAGTTCAATCAGCATTGACGCTAAAGCGCTTTCGCGGCTTGCGCTGCGCAGACGAACGTGAAGACACTGTGCACGTGGGAAATGTTGATTAGTGGAGGCAGCCATCACGTGATATGCGCGCAGTCGACGCACACCTGAAGGAGGGCGGGCGTATGGACACTTTTCACTCGCGGTAACGACAGCCACGCTACAAGCTCCGATTAGCTGTTGAGTTCAGGGGAAAAACGCCAATCTAAAACACTCGTACATTTATTGTTTGCGATTTACTTACCTTAATATTTCTTTAACTTGTAAATATAAGACACCTAATTTAACGTGTAAGAGTTTCTTTTGGAAACTACCCGGTTGTTGGCCAATACCCACCAGCGTGGGAATGTGGCACAGTTCAAGGTGCTACTCAGCTCTGCTCAGCAGCTGAAATGCCCAGTGACCACGTGAAGACTTTGTCATGGAGCGGGCACTCTGGGTCCTTCCCGAATACTGCAAGCCTGAGTTGTCACCTCAGCGAGCTGTCGGCTATTCTCCAGCCGTCCAGATGGCCGGCCATGGGTGTGCTGTACGACATTCCTTTATCACGTGGAAAGCGCTATGTCGAGCTAATAATAATAATATTAATATTAATAATAATAATATTGTAAAGGTGGTTTATTGAAGGACTGAGCAAGCAGGTGGTAGCTCTAAAGAAACGCAGGCGGACCCAGATGACGGTGCTTGATCGCCGATCTCGTGCCTTTTTCTTGTGTTGATGATAGCTGACCTGATGGTACCAACATCTTTCTTATTCACTACAATTACCCCCGGTAAAAGTTGAAGTCATCCTGGCAATCTAACACGTGGGGAGAAGCGGGTCAAAGTAGGGCTTCAGACGGTTTATGTGAACGATATCACGTCCACACCGACGACGGTCGCTCGGTGGCGTGAGGGGTTCAATGGCGTAGTTCACGGGTGAAGTACGCTCGACCACGCGATAGGAACCATGATAATCAGAGAGTAGCTTGGGTGATGCACCAAGGGCGCAGGGCGGTACATGAAGCCATACAAGTGCTCCAGGAACGAACGTTGGTGAAGAACGATGGTCGTCGTCACGGGTCTCCTTCTGGCGCTGTTGGTCGGATGTAGTAAGCCGCTTGGCTAGCTTGCGGCACTCTTCTGCGTAACGAGCGGCTTCCGAAACAGACTTGCATTCGGAGGGATCTGGCGAGTATGGCAGTAAAGTTTCGATGGTGTGCGATGGTTGGTGACCGTACAGGAGAAAATATGGGGAAAACCCGGTAGTGACTTGCGTAGTGGTTTTATACGCGTATGTCACAAATGGGAGAACGAGGTCGCAGTTTGTTTGATCAGAAGCGACATGCGTAGCGAGAATGTCCCCCAGAATATGATTAAACCGCTCAGTCAAGCCGTTCGTCTGTGGGTGGTAGGCTGTACTCTTCGGGTGCACAATATGGCATTGTTGAAGAAGTGCTTGGATTACATCGGAGAGGAAAACACGCCCTCGGTCACTAAGGAGTTCTTGAGGAGGACCATGACGAATCACAAATCGATTGAGTATGAAAGTTGCGACATCTTGTGCTGCAGCTGGGGGGAGAGCAGCAATTGCAGCGTACCGTGTTAGACGATCCACTGGCACGATAGCCCATCGGTTGCCTGCCGTTGTTAATGGTAGTGGTCCGTAGAGGTCAATTCCTACACGGTCGAATGGGCGGTCTGGGCAATGAAGTGGCTTCAATGAACCTGTTGCAGGAGGTGGCGGGCTTTTCCGCCGCTGACATTCGTGGCAGCCGTGAATGAACTGGCGGACGAAGGTAAACATTCCGCGCCAGTAATACCTTTTTCGTAGGCGCTCGTAGGCCTTGAAAACACCGGCGTGAGCACATTGCGGGCCGGAATGAAACGACGCGCCGATGGTAGAGCGCAGCGTTCGGGGAATGACTAGTAGCCATTTCCTACCATCTGCTGAATAGTTGTGCCGGTATAAAAGGCCATCTCGAAACTTGTAGTGCGGAGCCTGGCGGCGCAGGGTTCGAGTGGTTGGGAGTGTCGGCGCCTCAGATAACGCGTCAAGAAGCGAAGTGATCCATGGGTCATTGCGTTGTGCAGAAGAGATGGTGTCCTCGTCAAGAACTGACAACGTGTTGTCCGAGGAAACAGATGCAACGTCCGGGAATAGGGGAGATCATGACAGTGCATCAGCATCGGTATGCTTGTGGCTGGAAGGATATACAACGCGAATGTCATATTCTTGAAGCCGAAGAGCTCAACAGGCAAAACGACCCGATGGGTTCTTAAGCGACGATAACCAGCATAATGCGTGGTGGTCCGTTACTACATCAAAAGCACGGCCATAAAGGTATGGGCGGAACATGACAAGCGCCCAAACGATCGATAAGCTTTCCTTCTCGGTGACGCTGTAGTTTGATTCAGCTTTGGTGAGAGTTCTGCTGGCGTAGGTGACGACATACTCGGCGAATCTAGGCTTGCGTTGCGCGAGAACCGCACTGAGACCGACACCACTGGCGTCGGTGTGGACCTCAGTTGCTGCCGTAAGATCGTAGTGACGCTGCATTGGTGGCGAAGTGAGGAGACGATGAAGGGTACAGAAGGCTTGGTCACACTCAGAAGACCACAAAAAATATCAGTGCTGCTGCCTATAAGTTCGGTCAAAGGCGCAGTGATAGGGGCGTTGTTGCGCACGAACCGGTGAAAGTAGGAGCATAACTCCACGAAGCTCCGTAACTGCTTCATAGTCGTTGGTTTGGGGAAGTCGGTGACAGCACGTAACCTAGCCGGGTCTGGAAGAATATCGTCCTATGATACGACGTGCCCGAGAGTCCTAAGATGCCGAGCAGCGAAGTGACACTTCTTGAGGTTGAATTGGAGCTGAGCATTCTTCAGGCACGTGAAGACGTGTTTAAGGCGCTCGAGATGTGTTCCAAAGTCTAGCGCAGAGATGACAATATCGTCGAAATAGCAGAGACAGATTTGCCATTTCGAACCCTGAAGAATCGAGTCCATCATGCGCTCGAAGGTGGCAGGCACATTGCAGAGGCTGAAGGGCATGACATTAAACTCATATCGACCGTCTGGTGTCACGAAGGCTGTTTTTGGTCGTTCGGCATATGCAAGGGGGACCTGCCAGTACCCTGAGCGCAAATCTAATGATGAAAAAAATTTGGCACCTTGTAAAGTATCAAGGACATCGTCAATCCTGGGTAAAGGATACACGTCTTTTCGAGTGATCTTATTTTGGCGCCGGTAATCCATGCAGAAGCGAACGTAACCATCCTTTTTTTAACGAGCACAACAGGTGAGGCCCATGGACTTTTTGAAGGTTGAATGACGCGGCCTTGCAGCATATCGTTCACCTGTTCGGTAATAACTTGGCATTCCGCCGCAGAAACACGATATGGTCGCTGTCGTAGTGGCGCATGGGAGCCGGTATCGATGTAACGTAGAGGGGTAGAAGTGCGGCCAAATGAACGTTGAACAACATCGAAAGATTCGGGGTACTGGTACAGCAGTTGAAGGAGTTCAGATCGTTCAGATAGTGACAGTCCGTCTGCGATCACCGAATCGAACACTTTCAAAGCCTGTAGATCGGAGTGGTTAAGAGCACTGACGGCGGCGAGGCCACTTTGAAATAATTCTTGCGGCACGGTAAAAATTTGTCCGTTATCAATGGGCTGTACGCATCCAAGAGACTCGCCTTTAAACAGTTTGATGGTATGCGGAAAGGGATTGGTAAGGCAGAGAGCACTGACTTCATTAGAAATTGAGAGGGCTGAATAAGAGAGAAGAATTGGTTTCCGACTTAGAAAGAGGCTGGATGGCTCAAAAAATGCTACTTCATGACGCATGCCGTCGGAGACCACAGGGAGCAAAAGAGCTGTTGTCGGTGGAATGTCAGTGTCCTCTTTGACAACTAGCTTGCGCGCGGCTCAATTAGTTTGGTCGTAGGGCTGGTCGAACAACGGAAGCTGTTCAAGTTCGGAATGAGCACAATCTATAACGGCACTATTACGCGATAGGAAATCCCAGCCAAGTATGATGTCATAAGAGCCCGAGGAAAGGACGATAAACTCAACAATGTAGTGGTCCTCCGCAATTGTGAGTCGGGCAGTGCAGGCGGCTATAGGTCGAACAGGTTCTTCATTTGCTGCACGTAAGGACATCATATCAAGCGGCGTGGTCACCTTTCGGAGCTTGTGGCAAAGTTTGGTGCCTATAACAGACACAGCGGCACCGGTATCCACAAGAACGTATGCATGGGCGCCGTTTACAAAAACTTCGACGATATTTGACGGCAAGGTGCGAGGACTTGAACATTTCGATAGCGCAGTTCTTGTTCCTTGAACAGCGATGGCTAGTTTCCCTCATTTTGAGGGGCTGGTCGTGGAGGCATGGGTAACAAGGAGCGTCAATCGGGTGAAGGTGAGCGACGAGACAAAGTTGCCGGATAGTCACGGGAAGACGTTTCTGACTGACGATCCGAGCTTTCATAACCAAAAGGGGGTCGGTCCATGTAGTTGCTTTGTGGTCGGCCGTGAGGCGGGCACGCGACAACGGCAGTATCGGGAGATATGGCCAGGGCCACCGCACGCAAAACAAATCGGCCGGTTATCGCGCGTTCGCCAGGCATTTGCAACGAGGGGCGCCGCCCACGCGGCATACGGCTGAGTCGATGCTGTGGTAGCGAGGGGAGGAGCCCATGCGACGGAAGACTGAGTAGGAGCGGTGACATGCGGCAGTCCATTGAACGGCGAGGGCTGGTGTGGCGGCTGCCTCTTTACTGCGTCAGCATAAGCAAGAGGCGCGGCGACAACTTGCTGCTGAAAGGGCACTGGCGTAACCTCGGCAATCTGGTCCTGAAGTGCATGTCGGAGCATGGGAGCTAATGGTGTCGGTGGTTGCTCTTGCTGCTGCTGCGGGAGTTCTTGGCACTGACAAAACGGCAGGAGGGAAAGCTTACGTGTGACCTCCTCACGCATAAAGTTTTTCATTTGTGCTGGAAGGCGGGAGTTGTCAGGTACGACGTCCAGTGCAGCGAGTGGTTGGTTAGGCTAAAATGGACGATGAGTGAGAGCTCGTTGCCGTCGCAATTCGTCGTAGTTCTGGCACAGAGTTACCACTTCAGACACCATGCCAGGAGACCTCGCAAGGAGCATTTGAAATACGTCGTTATCAACACCTTTCACAATGTGCGGGATCTTGGTACTTTCGCTCATTGCGGCATCGACGCACCTGCAGAGATCGAGTATGTCTTTAATGTAGGCGGTAAACGTTTCGCCAGGTTCTTGTGCCCGTGAGCGCAGGCGTTGTTCGGCACGCAACTTCCGCATGGCAGGGTGACCGAAAAAGGAGGATATTGCCTGCTTGAAAGTGGCCCAGGTTTTGAACTCGGTTTTTGGTTTGTGTACCACAGTTTCGCCACATTAGCCAAGCAAAAGTTGACGGTGCTCAACTTAGCAGCGTCATCCGACCTGTTTAGTCCGCTGACTTTTTCGTAGGACGACAACCAGTCCTCGACGTCCTGGTCTTCGTCAGTCGAAAATATCGGGGCGTCTCGCTGGTGAACCGGGCCGGGGCAAGTAGCTGCCGCGAGAGGTGCTGTCTGTTGGGCAACGTCAACTTGCATGGTCGACGGCAGGGTGAGCGATTGGAATTCCAGGGTGTAGGTGACGTAGTTACCCAGCACGATCCACCAAATGTGAAGGGGGTTTATTGAAGGACTGAGCAAGCGGGTGGTAGCTCTAAGGGAACGCAGGCGGACTCAGATGACGGTGCTTGATCGCCGATCTCGTGCCTTTTTCTTGTGTTGATGATAGCTGACCTGATGGTATCAACGTCTTTCTTATTCACTACAATAATATTAATAATAATAGGTGTTTTTGTTTCTGTATAACTACGATGCGATTCTGAGAAACGCTGAAGTAGAAGGCTTCGGAAATTTCAAACATCTGGTGTTTTTTCACTTGTCTTGACATCGCACAGTACACGGTCCTCCGCCAAAATGCAACCTCCGAGGTCGGGATCGAAACCATGACATTCGGATCAATAGCCGAGCACCTTAGTCACTGATCTACAATGGCACACATGTTCGACAGAGCAAGAGCTGTGTACATAACAGACTGATGGACCACAAAGCTTTGCTAAAGCGACAACCGCGTTATAACCTTTTAAGACATTGCAGTGAACGCAGCCACGTATTCTTGTTTGCTGATACGACAGTGAGTCAGTAATGCACGATTCGAGTAGTCACAAGCGCAGGTGAATGAAGTTCCAGAGCCTACTGAATAGCAACCCGCCGCGGTGGTCTTGTGGCTAAGGTACTCTGCTGCTGACCCGCAGGTCGCGGGATCGAATCTCGGTGGCGCCGGATGCTTTTTCTATGGAGGTGGAAATGCTGTAGGCCCCTGTGCTCAGATTTGGGTGCATGTTAAAAAAACCCAGTTGGTAGAAATTTCCGGAGCCCTTCACTACGACGTCTCTCATATTCATGGTGTGGTTTTGGGACAATAAACCCCACAAATTAATCAATCAACTGAATAGTAAGTAGTAACAGTAATACATTGGTTCATATGTGGAGTATCACGTCTCAAATCCATCATATCACCAATAGTAATACATTGCAGCGCAGCAATTGGTCAACCATGGCAGCGATACTATGGTGGGCATGCTGCGAAACGTTACTGATGTTCAATTACAAGGTTGCAAAATATGTCAAATACATTTGGAGATCATGCCTTCTCCGAAATTGGTCGGTTAGTAGCACCTTTATTCAATATAAAGCGTGCTTGATTGTTCTTGCCTTATAATCTTGAAGGTGAGCATCCTAAACGGCCCTCATTGTTGAAATTTCAGTCTTTCTTTTAAATACATATAGGTCAATACAACATCCTAATTTCGGCGCTTTCATCAAAATTTCTATTGTACAACTGATTATCCACAATGAAAGCAATGCCTAAAAACGATGCGCCAATGGCACTGTGTTTTCTGACGACGCAACTCGCGTATCACATTCATAGGGTGCAAACTTCATGACAAGATATCATTAGCACGTAGATACGAACATTTTATATTGAAAACGTATCCAACCAGAGCTACGAACGTTTGTAACAAAAACACAACGACCACGTTGTAATTGCCTGTTCACCGCAACCAGCTAAAATTAGTATATATTTCTTAAGTTAGACCAGTTTCATGTTTCTACTAGCATTCCTACCACCCGGATAAAAAAATGATCCGAATAAAAAACTTCCATTTTGCAAGACTACTTCGATGTCTCCTTAAGATGCCTAATATGGTCGTCACGCTCGCCTAAGCTCCCTGCCTACAAGACTTTCGTTGAGTGAAGCTCATGCCGAAATTCTCAACGCTCAGACAGGCGCTGTTATTAAAAGCGCAACAGCTGGAGCTTCAGTTTCGGCTCCTTTGTTGTAAAAGCATGTTTCCTCACGAGCAGCTAGCTTGCGGTTGGGCAAGCAGCAACTGAAGCAGAAGCAGCAGCGCTGTTAAACTTTCGTCCCATCATGGAGCTCCTAGAGGTCAAGACAATTTTTCGTAGTTTCATGATTGCGCAAGCACTGAGGAATTCATTGAACCTGCCGTATGGTGAACGTCAAAGAACCCAAAGATTTATACAATTTGCTAAAAAGAATAGTTTTCCTTTATTGATATCATAGCTTTTCTTATTTACACATACAAAATAAGTTTTGTGACAATGCTGATGCTGCTAGTTTTTCACTTCCTCACTAAAGATTTGGACATTGCGCAACTTCTTTCAGAATGATAGCGATTGCATATTTCAAACATTCATCTGAATCTACGATGAAGAGAACGCCTAACTGCACTAACGCGTGCATCGTTCTGAAACATGCACAGACTGGTGAAATTCTCAATTCAATTAGTCCTTGCTTGAGGCTTACAAAGGTTTGTCAAGTACTGTTTGCCTGCCAGTGTACACACACTGGTAAATGATGGCGTCGGTGGTTACGTATACAGTTAGTTCATTGAGTCACCTATATAGTATTCAAGTGGAACCTTTTTTGTGGTTACATACGATACCTGCATTTGACAAAGATAATTTTAAACCGTGAATACGCGGTTCTACCATTGCGTATGGTGAGCAAAATCAATGCGACAGTGGTGAAGAGATCGCTTTGAAAAAACTGTAGTGTAGGCATTGGCGTCACTAGTTAAGAGCGAAAAATCGGCTTGTCAGCGAGGAAAACTAACCAATAATCCGAAAATAAAACTCTTCTGAGTTGAAAACTTCAAACAAGTCTTCTGAGATACCCGTAGCACAAACCAGACCTTGTGCCTGGCAAGCAAGTGTTCACCGGAACTCATTTCAGGGCGTGAAACTATCTCGGGGAAAAAGCCGCCTATATGTGTTAGATAGTGTTGGGAGCTCCGTTAGTACACATGCGTTGCGAGGCAGAAACAGAATCGTGCCACGTGTTCGCGCCGTACGAATTGCGCAACGAGTGGTTTGTGTAGAGACCCCTTGCGTTAAACTTCAATCAGGCATCATTGATAGTTATCTTAAAACAAGAAAACCGTGAAAATATCCGAAAGATGAGTGGGGGGTCTGTTGCTGACGTCATTTTACCTAGAGTACCAGTTCCGGCTGGTTGAAAGGACTCGTGCGCCGGCCGCAGGCTGCGACCGCTAAGAATATGGAAGTCACCCACTGGTTGGTGGACTGAGTGCGCATGTCGTCATAACATAAAATTTTTATCTCTCTCTGCTACGGCATCAACAATGTGTTCCATTGCGTAGGTGCGCGAATTGTCTTGCGGACGCATAAAGAACACATCGTAATTGTCACAGCCACGAACTAGGGCACAGTATGCAATTTTCAACATTACTTGCAGTATAGCCATTCTAGCATATTTAGGTTAAAACGGTTCGTGTTACACGTACATATGTTTTTTTCCTCGCTTTATACGGTGGAAGTGCCTTTCCAGAAACGGAGCCTTGCTAGGGAATAAATGCACGGTGCGTAATTGAACGATTACGTTTTTGCGTTCTTCTAATCAAATTGAAGATCAAGCGTCCTTGAATTTTTCTCACAACAGCGCAGCCACTTGTGAGTGAAACAATCTTGACGCTGTCAAGGATTAGCTCGTTCGAAAACATTGCCCTTTAAGGGTTCAAGACAGCCTCTTGCTAAAACAATCCCTTGTGACCCTAAAGACAACCCTACCGGCCCACTCATGTGTTGCCGTCAGCGAGTGATTGATTGATTGATATGTGGGGTTTAACGTCCCAAAACCACTATATGAATATGAGAGACACCGTAGTGGAGGGCTCCGGAAATTTAGACCACCTGGGGTTCTTTAACGTGCACCCAAATCTGAGTACACGGGCCTACAACATTTCCGCCTCCATTGGAAATGCAGCCGCCGCAGCCGGGATTCGAACCCGCGCCCTGCGGGTCAGCAGCCGAGTACCTTAGCCACTAGACCACCGCGGCGGGGCATCAGCGAGTGTGCTTTTCTTCGTTGTAGCTTTGTGAATGTGGCTGTTAAATTTACTGCCCCTCGCAACTGTTCGAGCAGCCAGTATATCATCGTTACACAGTTCTAATTCCAATCCTGCAGAATTAAACCATCACTTTCATTGACCCACGAAGCTGCATTCATGGTTTTTAAGCGCACTACAGAAAAACATTCTACTAGTTAAGCATTAACAACGTTATTTTTAAAGCCCCTTTTTAAGTATATTCTACTTTGTATGATCATATTGTTAGAATTTTTCAATAGGTGTTGGCACCAAATGAAATACGCACAGGCATCATGTCAAATGCAGATATAAAGCACTCTCTTGTTAGTCCATGGACATTGTTGGCTGGCAGAGCATGAACTTTGGTTTATAAGTACACATTAACCTCTGTTTAAAAAAACATGCACCGCTTACTGCATTTGGGCTTCAGTACTTACGATGCTTGAACACTAACGTGAAAGCCGGAATTTTAATCGTGGCCGCAGCAGTTGCATTTTGACGGCGGCGAATGGCTAAATGTCAATGTATGTGTGCAGATAATTAGGTGCACCTTAAGGAATACCACGTCACTTCATTTTCTGAGCTTTCTACTACTTTTTGCCTTATGATATTATCAAGGTTTTGGCGCGCATCACCACAAAATCTTTATTAAAACTTGTATAGCGACAAGGTACGGATGCAACTTTTGTCACGTAAGCACTGTGTCGCTGCGAAATTAAACCATATCGGCAATATTCGAATGCGACCAATTTAATTTCTTTTTTCTTAATATATTCGTCTTTTATTCACAAGAAGACGAGCACTTGAAAATGGCGCTATAAGGCCCACTGACGTTGATGAATGTTTTAATAAAACGGTAGGCAATGTTGTAGAAATGTTGCTTCAGAACAGGATGAACTATATTAGTACCACCTCTCACTATACAAGCACCGTGGCTAGAATACAACTTCTGACAAAACTATCTCTTGGAGCTAGTGAGTAATACTAGTCCGAGTGAAATAACTTTGCATGCTTATAAAAAGCGTCTAAACTTCTTATCAAGCCTATGCGAATCTATATCAGTTTTATTATGTTCAACTGCAGCGCGTAATAATGTCGTAATTCATTTATCAAGACCATTATAGAGAGGATGCTTGTGCGTCTTAAAGTATGCAACTGTTTCAAAGGCTCAGTACCTTGAGGCATGGCCTCTGCAACGGCAAAGTTCAGTGGTTGTACTCAGCGACTGGCATTTTCCTAAGCATTAGCGGCGGGTGGTTTATTCACGGGTGTCTCGGCACTGTTTCTAGGTGACGCCTATGAGAAGGAAGTTGCCACTAATGGAATAAGCCCACCTTCATCTAGGAAGGCAAAAACGTCTTTCTTGCCGCAGCCTTCGGGCGTTGATGAAGAAAGCTTTCCACCAGCGTGAACATTACTTTCGTTCTCGAAAGAAGCATTGTTCGCCAAAGTTGCGCACATAGAAGCAGCGTGTTGTGGCGATTGCTCACGCTCACACACTGATATGTGTTTTCTTCATAATGCATGCACGATTGCGTACAGCATCTGCGCTACGGTTGCTTCAAGCGACGGATGAGGGGGTGGCGCTGCAAGTGAACTTTTTCGCGGGCTGCACTGCATCCCAAAGCGTGAAATAAATAGCAGAGTAAGAAACACGAAATGAAAGCTGAATGCTGCATGGTTTAGGTGGGTAATTTTTTTTTCGAAGATGAAGCAAAAATCTTGGTGATGTTAGACGCGTGGTAAGACGCGTGTCGAAAAAAGTGGAGGCGCAGATACATTCTGACAGGGCAAGCAAACGGTGTTTCTTGTACACCCTATTTTTACCTTTAAAGCTTTTATGAAACGAAAACTAATTTCGGCAACGCAGTTGTGACTGTAGTCCGTAACCAATAAAGGGTGAAGTAAGAAAACAATTAAATGAGAAAAATATTTCTTGTAGCGGATGTGATTTCAATCTGCACCCTCTGCGTAGCAGTCTAGTATTCTGCCACGGAACGAAGCTCAGGCATGAAACTCTCGTAAAAATGCCTTATAGAGTTGTCATGTTGAACAAAAAATCGTGTAACGTATGTAGTATAGCGTATTAGACGTATCAAATAAAAACCAGGCGTCCGAGAATTCTAATCGCCCACTGATTGGCCATCCAAGGCTCCCAAATCATTATCAAGTTCTCAGCTCAAATTCTTCTTTATCGGACGCAGGAAAAGGTGCGCGTATGCCTTGTGATGTGTAGTGGTTTATTATGTTATGTGTAGCGCGGGTGTTACAGAGTAATTTTTACTTGGGTATTAGGATTAGCCTCACTATTATAAATCACATAGTATCCAGAAGCCGAATTCCCTCAATATTCCTTTACTGAATAGATGCCTTTTGCCGTGGTTAGAGATCTTCATAGTTTTAAAACTCTCTTCTCTCTCCCCCTCTCCCCATATTCTGTGCGGCTGAAAGATAATCTTACAGAAAGCTTTAGACTATGACATTTTCGGGAATACGGGCAATAATTGTTCTTTATGATTTGGTGGTGTCTTGTATCATCAGTATTGTATGGCTGGTGTTCAAGCAACGGTGTTCGCAGCGTCGTGGTATGTGCAAAAAAAACGACAATATTTATTAATATTACAGCTTATAAATGCACGAGCAAGCGCACGGCGCAGAAATAATGCTCGTGCGCTCAGAATATATCAGTACACCTGCCCGACATACATATATCACCAACAATTTTGACTTACTTCTGCAGACAATTTTCTTTTGAAATGATTACACGAAGGAACTGCACCTAAGGTATATTTTTTTTGTTTGTAACATTGGCATAACTTAGCTCCGGTGAATAAAGATGGGTACTACGCGCCTAGATGCTTGTATTTAAAACCAACTTCAAAGTTGGCCATGAAGTGCCTTGCCAAAATACACAACAGGAACGCACTGCCTATTGACATGACATTCTGCGACGAAAATGTTCCAGAAGCGGCTTTGTTTACTTTCTTCTTTCGAAGTCGCACAGCCTTTCATCTTTTAGAGGCAACAGAAAAACTGGCGTTGCTTGGCGAGTAGGCCTTTTCAAGTGAAGTGGAAGCAAACATTTAAAACTAACGCTCGATTTCTCCCATTTTTTGTGGGAACGGGGGGGGGGGGCGAAACGTTCTCCACAATCCTCTCAATTCTTAGACTTTGATCGCCGCCAGCAAGCTACTGCGGTCGAGAAGGAATTTATTTATGTACGTTTGGATTGGGGTAAAATAGAGAAAAGGGCAGGCAATGGTTGTGGAATCTGTCAAGTTCGACCACACTAGACGTTGAGTGTGCACTCGAGAAAACTCTTTGCCCTGTTCTTTGTGCATTTACCTTAGGTCTACGTTTCGAAATACCTAATTTGTTTTCTCAGACGTTGTTTGAATTCGGATGAGTAAACTTCAACTTCATGTGGCCTAAAGGAAATGTACAGCACCAACAGATGGCGCAGCAGTATAGTAATCCAGTGCGCCATCAGTGCCGCGAGTAATGACTAGCAGCCACTTCAGTTTCAATTAACTGGCTTCATACAATCCTCATATCTGCGTCAGATACCACAACGTTGTATGCTGCAAGTACGTTGGCGCTAAAGTGATGAAACGAGTAAGTTTGTAGAATGCTAACAGTACAGTGCATCACATTGTGGTACCTCCATCGAAGAGAAAAGTTATTATTTACAGAAATGTTTTCAATGTGACGTAGCACAAATGCGTGACAGGCTGTATGGCGAATGATGAAGCCGGCTGCCGTAAATCTCGAAGCATAGGCCATCACCATCGATATTTGTTAACATTACTTTTTGCGATTATGCTTACTTATCGTTAAGTAAACGGTGATCTTTGTGTCTGTCTTGTTGAACAACATTTGGTATTTCCGCAAGTAATACGTATGGTCGCTCAACCGCACAAGTTGCATTTAGTAATGCATGGCATTTCTCAAAAATTTTTCTGTGCAGTAGTTCCACTCCGTTACCAGTCATTGTTTGGGCTGCATGTATCCTGGAGAAACCTCACAACGTGGCAGCTTGCAACGTTGTTATCTTAGCTGGTACGTAGCTCCTTACATCCGCATGGCGTGACTTCGCTTGCACGCAAAGTGCTACTAGGGAGCATTAAAATAACGTTTGCAGGCGCTGCGGGCGCTGCGGGCGTTGCAGGCGTAGCGGGCACCATATGAGTTTTAGAATAACGTTTTCCCCAACATAGGGAAAAATCTAGGGACTTTAGCTGCCCCGCAAACTCAAGTGCACGGAAACTACACATAGCCTCGACACCAGCGTTTGCGGGCCGCATGCGGGCCGCACACGCTGCCCACTATTTGGGATTTTCTGTGGGTGGGTCGCAAACGCGAACGGCGGCTCGCGTACGATGCACGCGCAGTGGCAGCGACCACACCACAAGGACTCGCGGTGCGCTATTCTGAAACTCTCTAATAAGAGCTAAGGCAATACATGGGAAATAAATTTCAAGCTTCCTTTAGTCTGCGACGCATTTTGCCTAGCATGCGGTACGTCTTCCTTGACGTTACCGTTTAGGAAGGGTCAGCGATACGGTAGAAAACAGCAGCGGCGTACGAGGGCGAGAATGGCTGCTTCCGTTGATCGCCTTCCGTGAAGCCAGAGGTAGTTTGTAGTGCGGACTCGGATATCACTTTTCCAAATGATCCTTGGTTATTTCAGGCACGTAAAAATGTTCGTTCACTAGGGTGGAGATTAAACAAGCTGCACCTTGTACTTCACAAATGCTCTAGTGGCACCACTTGCTTAAACGTGGCGTACCATATTCTGGTGTTCTCGTCGGTTGCTAAAGCACACTCACTTCCGAAAACCAAAAAAAAGGCCAGGCCTGCGCGCAAGGTGCGGCACAGTCGCAGCTGAAGCTAGAAGAGCGGCCTCTCAGAGTATTTTCCAAACACTCGTTGGGTAACTGCTGCAAGCACACTTGCTTGATGCCCACTGCGACATTATTAGTTAAAATTCTAGGATAGTAGGCCGGCATTTATTATGTTATTTTTCGTCATTAATCTGAGAAGCGTGGTATCCGCTAAACTATTGCGAGAAATTTTTTGCCAATTGTCAATGCAGTAGCTTATGACAAAGAGGAATTGTGTCTGAAGGGGGTATGCACCACATTTAATAGCTGAACAAAAACAAGCTTTTGTAATAGGTTGGAGCACGGAACGACCCACTCGCTACGCTATTCGCGTTGTGCGACGACTGGTTGTTATTTTCCTATTTTAAAACGCTTTATAGGTTGTATTAAGGCGATTGCTTTCCCGACCTCAACCTGTCTAAGGAAAGTTTGCCAACAAGTCCCAGGTACCGGTGTTGCTCATTGGTAGAATACTGGGCTGACTCCCAGCGGACACGGGCTTTAGCCTACTGTGACATTGGTATTAGGTTTCTTCCTAATTCACTCGCTGTGATTACAAACACCGGTGGCGGCGGTGGAAAACTACGGCGCTGCGCGAAACCAGAGTTGTGATCTTATAACAGCTCTTGCTGTGCAACTTCATTCGTGTGTGTAGTTTTCACTTTATTGGCACACTTTCAAATCACCCCGAACAACCTTAATCGACTCCACTCATTGGTAAGCTGCTGCACGCAGCACGCCAATTCATTTCAATCACTCCCGCACCGCGGCGCCACCGGCTCAGTGCCCGTTTCCTACTTTGCTCATAAAGCAGCGCACAAAACACAAATTCACGCACGCGTAATGTGGGCACAAACACCAGCGCTTGGGTTTGCGCCTTCATAAGAGTGGGTGGCGGTTTTTGCAAGCACGAAAATTATTAACACTGTAATGTCAATACTGTGGCAGCAATAGAATGCCTATGCCGTAGTTAATGTAGTTTTATTTTCAGAATAGCTCTCTCAAGAAAAGGAAAGTGTGGTTCAACGATATACATATATATATATATATATATATATATATATATATATATGTGTGTATGTATGTTATGTCCGGTGTTGTCGTCGGCCCATAGTAGTCAAAAAGCTCAGACAGCTTTGAACGGTTAAAAACAAGTTTATTCCTATTCGGATAGAGGCGGCGGCGGAACTGCCGGGGCAAACAACGGTGGCTCGTTTGCGCCGAGCGGGGGAAGGGGAGGAGTCAACATCTGGAAGCAGTTTCAGCAAGCGGTCCTTCGCGGGTTAGGAGCGCACGTGACACAGGGGTGCTTGGAACACAACATCTCCCTCCTTAGCTTGTCGCTTGGAAGCGATCTGGGGGCCACCGTGGGCGTGTGGATGCTCTGGACGCACTAGAAAGAGAAGCCTCCGCTCGCTGGGTGTCGTTTCTCTTGTGTCCAGGCCGGCGGGTGGCGGGACGGGCGGTGGCGCTGATTCATCTGGTGCCAGATGCCAGGCTAAGTGGAACGAAGCTTCCGTCGAGGTGGCTGCTTGAATGGGAGGTTCCCTTGGCAAATTACCTGAACGGCGTAGCTGATTAAGGTGGCAGCGTGTGGCCCTTCCACCAATGTCGATGAGCCATGACCGCAAACCTATGCGTTTGAGTGCCGTCACTTCAACTCAGCCGGGCTTTCTGTGGAACTGGCGGGCGTATATGCGCTGTCCACTTTCAATTCTCCTGCTATGCGGGAGCTTTTCTTCCTCCCACGGTGCTTTAGCTGAGGGCTCCGGGACAATTGCTGTCAGCTGGGTTCTCATTTCTCGTCCGAACATCAATTTTGCTGACGTTTGATCAGTAGTGCTTTGAACAGTGTTGTGCTGTCTGAAGAGAAAGCGCGCGATGCGGCGTTGCATTGTCCCAGTCTGGTCTTTAGTAAGGGCGCGCTTTAGCTCAGCCACGTAGCGCTCGGCTTGTCCGTTCGTAGCCGGATGGTAAGGAGCTGATGTAACAGACGAGACGCCGTTGTCGCTGTAAAACTTGAGAATCTCCGTGGACACAAACGGAGTGCCGTTGTCCGAGACCACCTTGCGCGGTAGGCCAAACGTTGCAAACAACGACCGCAGAGTGTCGATAACTGCTGCCGATGTAGTTGTAGCCACTTGTTTTACCTCAAGCCACTTGGTGCATGCGTCTACAACCGCCAGGAACGAACACCCTTCGATAGGTCCAGCAAAATCAATGTGCAGGGGGTGCCAAGGCATGTCTGGTCTTTCCCATTCAGGAATAGGGGCTCTTGGCGGGCTTCTGTGGTTGAATTGGCAAGGCTGGCAATTTTGAACTGTTAATTCTATATCATGGTCGATACCAGGCCACCACATATAACGTCTGGCATACTTTTTCATGGCAACAATGCCTCGATGACCTGCGTGGCCAAGCGACATGGCCTGTTCACGAAGTGCCGCTGGAATTAAAACTCTTGATCCCAAGGTGACGCAACCGCGATGAGTGCTCAACTCCGCAGCTCGCTTGCGGTAAGCGTTGAAGTGTTCACCCTTTAGCTTCTGCACGTTGCCTTCTTGTATAGCTGCATAGACTTCCTTCAAGACAGTGCACTCCTGCGTTGATGCAGCTACCGTGTCAGCTGTTAGCGGAGAGTTCGGCAGTGCCTCGTACATCAGTATATCACCCGGCGGGGGTGGTTCATCTATTGTGGTGTCTAGCGGCAGGCGGCTTAGTGCGTCGGCGTTCTTGTTTTTCTTCCCAGTGCGATGTACGAGTTCGTAATCGTACGCCGACATCTTGATGCACCATCGTGTCATTCGCGGTGACAATGTCTGTGGCATTGGCTTCTGGGGACCCATAATACCCAATAAGGGCCGGTGATCTGTTATGAAAGTCACTTTCCTGCCGGTAATGTACTGCCGAAAGTGATCTGATGCGTAGACGATGGCAAGTCCCTCTTTATCTAGCTGGGAATAATTCCTCTCTGCCTGCGATAGGGTGCGCGAAGCAAAATCGGTCGGGGCTTCCCGTCCCTGGTCGTCAACTTGTGAGAGGACTGCTCCCACTCCGTATGGTGATGCGTCACAGGCTAGCAGTAGGGGTCTCCTTTCGTCGTAGTGTCGCAGAACAGTACACTTGCGAGGTAGTTACTTAAGGGCAACAAATGACTCTTGGTGGCATGGCGACCAAGTCCATGGGACTTCTTTCTGCAGGAGCTGATATAGATCGTTGGCCACTGTAGCTCGATATTCTAAGAACCGGTCGTAGAACGTGTCAATAGCCCCAAAAACAACTGCAGTTCTTGCTTGTTAGTAGGCGCTCGTGCTTCGGTGATTGCACGCACTTTGTCTTCAGTGGGATGGATACCCAGCGCGTCAATTTGATGTGCAAGAAACTTCACTTCAGGCACCGCAAAAACACATTTTTCTTTACGGATGCGCAAATTAGCCTTTTCTAGCCTTTCCAAAATGAGCACCAAGCGTTCAGAGTGCTCTTCATTGGAGTCGCCACCGACAGTAACATCGTCCAAGTAGACGCAAACACCTGAGATCCCGCTAAGTGTAGACACCATGAATTTCTGGAAGATTGCTGGCGCTGCAGATATTCCGAATGGTAGCCTTTTAACTTTGTAAGGACCCTTAATAGTGTTTATTGTGAGCAGTTCCGACGTTGATTCGCTCACCTTCAGCTGCTGGTAGGCTTGTGTCAAGTCCAAGGTGCTGAAGAGTTTTCCACCACGAAGCGTGCTAAAAACCTCTTCCGGTGTCGGCAGTGGGTAGGAAGATGCTTTTGTCGCCAGGTTGACAGTGCTCCGGTAGTCTCCGCAGAGGGGTAGGGTACCATTCTTCTTTCGGACGACAACGAGTGGTGTCGCTCATTCCGAATGTTGCGTCGGTTCGATGATCCCTTGTTCCTGCAGTAGGTCAAGCTCATTCTCGACTGACGTTCGTAGGGCGAAAGTCACCGACCAAGCTTTCAAAAATTTCGGCGTCGCATCCTCCCGCAGCTCCAGTGTGACTGGACGTCCGTTGTTCCCTGGTATTTCTTCGGAGAAAACCGCTTTGTACTTATCTTGAAGCTGCTCCACTGACAGATAACAGGGTGTGTGGTGAACTACACCAATGACGACTCCAAGGGGGGTGAACCAATTTTGTCCTAAAAGCCTTGATCCAGAACCGTGGACGACTAGCAAGGAGAGCTGATGGGTTTGCCCGTTGTGGTACACGTCTACGTTGGCACAGCCCCGCAGTGGAAGGGAATGTCCGGACCACGTTCTCAGCTGCGTGGCGTCTTGCTGGAGAGCTGGCGCGTTCTCACGCCAAGTAGCGCAAAAAGTGTCCTCGCTGATGAGTGTACAGGCTGCTCCGAAATACACCTCATACCTGATAGGGCGCTGGTGTACCATAATTTCAGTTGTAATCTTCGGTCTCGTTCCGAGGTTTACAACGGCGTTTAAGTCATATAGTGCCAATGACGTTAGTTCTGTTCGGCTTGTATCTTGCGTCTGGCCCTCCTGTGCGTCGACATCGTTGTTTCGTTGCACTGAAGTCTTCGGTCCGAGCTGTTTGCGCTTCGAGATGCATGCCCTTTCAATGTGTCCAAGTTTTTGGCAAAAATTGCAGGTCGCTGTCTTGTATCGGCATACCTCGGGATCGTGCATGTCGTCGCATCGCCAACAGCGCTGTGTCTTTCTGCTTGATTTCGACTTAGACGTGGAATGACCTGAATGCTGACTGGTGTGATGCACCGGCTCGACGTTCCGTCGAATATCCCTCTGCTGGTGACCGGCGCTCTCCGCTCGTTGGGCAATGTCGTTGGCTTTGGAGAAGGTGAGACCCGTCTCCGCGAACAGGCGTTGTTGTAGGCCTGCGTCACGCAGTCCGCACACAAAACTGTCACGCAACATAACGTTCAAGGGGAGCATAGTGGTGTTAGCAGGTGTGGCAGTCGATCCTCCCTCCTGCGCAGTAGCTGCAGCTGTCGCGGTCAACGTCCCGAAATTGCAGTCAGCAGCGCGCTTTTTGAGAGCCGCTACGTATTCGGCCACTTTTTCGCCTTCCAATTGGTCGCGCCGTTGGAAGCGCGCTCGACAGTAGACCTCCGATGGCCTTGCGCCATAGTGCTCTTGTAGCGCTGCCACGATGTCGTCGTAGTCAACGGCTGCTGGAGTGCGCGGCTGAATCAGGGCACAGACTGCGTCGTATGTCTGCTCCCCACACAGCATTAGCAGGTTGGCCCTCTTCATTGCTGCATCAGTGATGTTGTTAGCCTCGAAGTAAAATTGCAGGCGTCCAAACCACGATGATCATGATGAGCCGTTGAATTTGGGTAGCCGATTTGGGAGCCCGTGCGTACCCATAGCTTGTAGCTTGTCAATATCGTTGCGTAGCGTTGGTCCAAATCCACTTCCTCGTCGCCATTGTTATGTCCGGTGTTGTCGTCGGCCCATAGACGTACGCGTTGGTCGCGGTAGTCCAAAAAGCTTAGACAGCCTCGAACGGTTAAAAACAAGTTTATTCCTATTCGGATGGAGGCGGCGGCCGAACTGCCGGGGGAAACGACGGTGGCTCGTTTGCGCCGAGCGGGGAAAGGGGAGGAGTCAACATCTGGAAGCAGTTTCAGCAAGCGGTCCTTCGCGGATTCGGAGCGCTCGTGACACAGGGGTGCTTGGAACACAACAATATATATATATATATATATATATATATATATATATATATATATATATATATATATATAAGAGAAAGAAGTGTATACCTA
The DNA here is from genome assembly GCA_013436015.1 of Rhipicephalus annulatus. Taxonomy (NCBI): domain Eukaryota; kingdom Metazoa; phylum Arthropoda; class Arachnida; order Ixodida; family Ixodidae; genus Rhipicephalus; species Rhipicephalus annulatus. The sequence goes on along the minus strand of WOVY01000804.1, from coordinate 211,387 downwards.
AGGGCTCGTTTTTCCGTGTTTTAACACAATATTAATGAGATATAACAGACAGTAATGCCAAGGAATGTACAGGGGAAGTTATTAAAACCAATGGAATGTAAATAAGAAGAAAGAAAAGTGGATGAAAAAATTACCAACTGTTGGTAATTTTTTCATCCACTTTTCTTTCTTCTTATTTACATTCCATTGGTTTTAATAACTTCCCCTGTACATTCCTTGGCATTACTGTCTGTTATATCTCATATATATATAATTATATATATATATATATATATATATATATATATATATATATATATATATGGTATGAAGAAAGGCAGGGAGAAATCGCCAATGGAATGGTTCGAGATGGCACTTCTAGATGCGACTGTACTATGCCATTATTGTCTGCAACGTACCGCTTAGACAATTCCTATTGGTCTCTTGATGTACTATTTCATTCGGGAAGCCTCAAAGAGCTTCATGGACGGATAGATTTCTCTAAATATACTTATCTTTTTTAGATCCCTGACTAGGGAACTTGAGTGTTCTTAATTTTCTTTTTTCTTCATGGATTATATATTGTAGTCCTATATGACGACGTTATGAAACGACCCTTCCTTTCGATTCGTCATGACAATAGTGACCGAGCACAATGGTTGCTCTCCGTGCCGAAGGACCCTACAGAATCGTCTTAAGCCATTAATGGCTTAAGACTATTGGCGCAAGCTGGAAGTGGATAATAAAGGGGGAGACGAAGAACTGTTTGCGGCGTCATCAATAATAAATGTTGAGTGTCATTGATCCTAAAAGCTCAATAGGGGTTCATTCGATTTCCTAATAGCGTGAGGTGCAATTGTGTTCACGGGAGCACTACGGCAATTTTTCACCGAACATTGTTTTAGAATGTATAATCACTGTTATGGTATCACTGTTGGTGCTGATATTGTATCACTGTTAGAATAAATTGAGCCAGGTTTGGAGAAAATAACTCGGCCAATTCAAGCAGCTATAAATCGGGATCTCAAACGAAGGCAGTCGCCCCCATCACACTTATTTACATGGTCTACCTTAAAACAAATGTAGAAATGTTTAAAGTACCAACGTATGAAAAGCGGATAAATCAAATATGAGTAGACTAGGAACACGTAAGCATCGGTCATCACCATATATGAATGCCGCTTGATTGCTGCAAAAGCGCCACAAAATAATGATCAGGAAAAAGACCTGAAACCGAAACTAAAAATACAGGTGCGTTCTCAGTAGGAGCCTAATGAAAGCCCGAAGGCACCTAATGAGGCGTGTAACCAGTAATTAGCTGACTGCTCTTTCTTGTGGCGTGAGACCTAAACAACGGGTGCTCAAGACGCTTGTACCCAAAGGCAATTGGATTGCTAAGGAAATATATCAAAAAGCTATTCAGTAAGTCTGCATTGCTCAACTTCTAAGCTTGAAGCATGCATACATGCTGGCTACACCAACCAAGCCTTGCCGCTGGTAGTTCTGATTCATTAGGAAGCATTCATCGTGTCTGTGGCTGCTATATAAAGAAAGAAATCAAGCTTCCACTTATTCCTCTCTCTAAATCCTCTGTAGGTACATGGAGAAGTAGGCGCCAATTAGTGTTGTGCAGTGGTGATAATGGTAGAATAATGATGTCTTGTGAAAAGCCCGTGAGTGGAGCCACAATCGATAATGTGCTGAGGAAACTCAGAACAGGTTTTACGTATACATCGAGATACAGCGCTTACTAAATAATGCATTCGCAGCAACAGTTCGTTTCTGTTTGAACTAGTTCAATGTATCACACCTAACTTGAGCAATTCATTTGAGAAAAAAGACGTAGTAGATATTTATTTATTTATTATTTATTATACCCCAAAGGCCCTTAACCGAGGGATTTACATGAGGGAGTGGGCAAACAATATAGACCTAATAAAACAACGATTCTATGGCATTTACAAATGTATTTGTGTTGGAATGGTCGACGACACTTGAGGGAAGATCATTTCAGTCCCAGGCTACCTGAAGGAAGTTTATGAAGCAGAACTAATATTTCACACGTTTGGTGTCAGTTAAAGCTTGTGTTCATCTCCCTTTCTTTTTGATGCGTTTTACGGTCAATTTAGTAACGTTTTTTTCAGCTACCACCAATTACCACAGTGACAGTGTACCTCAATATTTGACCGTGCTTCGGAGAGTGAATTCATTTTTTTAGATTTTGTAATGCGTTTCTCTTACGAGAAACGTATTACATTAGAAATGAACCTGAACATAGGACGAAACAGAAACCAGTTTTTGCACAGAATAGCGGCTGCGAACGCTGGCCAGACCTTTTTATTTCATTTTTTTTTTGGAGACGTGATTCTCTCTGGCGGGTTGCTGTGATTAATTCTAATTGCAAACGTTTCCTCTCAAATTCTACATCTGGTTTCAAATAACAGAAACAGGAAGGCCAGCTTGCATCCGGGCATTCGAAGCACAAGAATAGGTGCAAATACTGAGAAAAATGTATGGTCACCATTGTATTATCACAACATTTGAAAGGTTACTATTGTTTCTGCTTTAAGGCATTTTCAGCGAATACATTCATTAGCAATGTCACGTGGAAATGGCTCTCTCAAGACCATTTTCTCAAAACTTTCTGCCACAGTTTGTGAGCCTATTCTTGTTTATGCTTCCTGCCAACCTTTTCTTTTTCAAATGCTAAGAATGCCAAGCTCGAATACTCACATAACAATGCAAACATTACTGCAGTTCAGAAGCGTTGGTATTCGAACTCCTGTCCACATAACTCGCGATGCTCTTTGTGAACGTAGAAGCCGCAGTCGCTCGCTTTGTAAGCTTCATCAAAGAATAACTTCAAGAGGCTGAACAAGTAGGGTGTGTCTCCATTCAGTTGGTTGCTTTATATTCGTTGTACGGAGAAGTTCTGAGCCTAGGATTCGTCCCGCGGTTCTCTTCTTTGACGTCACTGCAGACAAAGACCCGCTAGTGGTACTAGCGTGTCTCAGTGACTTTTAGAGTCGAAACCAGAGTACCATCCTAGCTAACATTCAACTTCCGAATTCCACCCCCCCCTACAACGTTTCAAGTAGAAGCACACGCCTCATACTCTTTCCAAAAGTAATCTCTGCGCAAATTAACTCTGTGAACCAAAGCTAGTACGAAAGGTTAAGATGGTTTTTCAAATAAGACCCACTGGTCGTGACGTGAATAATGTCAGAATCCCATCGCCTACGCCATCAAACGTTTCCCGTCGGACAGCAGCACACACCCGCGGGTGGGTATGTGCCACTGGCATGCTGGTATGCGCCATAAGTGATTGACAGTTTATATGTAGCCAAAAACGGCAACAACAGGCATTTGCAAATTAATTGCAAGAGCCTTAAGAAAAACAGACGTCGATAGCATTGAGCCAACGAACATCATGGGCCCAGCAGGAATCGAGCCCAACCATTCTGCGTGGCAATCAAGTATTCTATCACAAACCACGCCCCTCCTCGTTACTGCTTTGGTAAAATACACAATTCAGGTGCTATGTTGGGGGAAACGTCAACTGTGGTTGCAATGTTGACTATCGTATCTTATAAACGGTACATATGTGTTCCTAACATAAAGCCGTCTCGTAAGGTTAACGTCAGCCATAGTTAAGTGCCATACACTGACGTTACTACTGTAGCACCGTCAACAGCTACCATCCTCACGAACAGAAGCGTTACATGAGAGCTTACTGCTTCTTAGTAATACTTATGTTGCTCTCAACATCATTGCACAAGTGTGAACAGCTGGTTACATGAAACATGTGCGGCTGTGCAACATATGTTTGTGCGTAGAACGTTTCTTCAAATATTTAGTGTTATTATGTAACGCGTCTCTGAACAACAAAAGTAACAACATGCTAACCTTCCATACGCATGCTTCGTATAACGCCGATTCCCAAGGCACGTGAGCGATGTGCCGAATTTTTCATCTGATGTTTAATTTAGGCTGCAGTTTCTTAGCGTTAGCGTCTCTAGAAGTTCTGGACAGGGAAAGTTTTTAGAATTGTCTGTTTATGTGAAGCCTGAGGTTAATTATTAGCTTCGTAGTTTTAATTGCCTTTATAAACAAAAATGTTAGTAATCAAGGTAGGCCTGTACTTTTTGTGCATGGTGAAGTGGGACGCGAAGGCATTAATATCCTACCACGCTGACATGAGGCGAGTTGTTGGAGAGCGAAGTCCCGGAAAGCCACCAGAGAAAATGAGATAGACTATCAAAAGAAAGCAAAATGTGATGTGCAAGTGGTTTTTCTTTTGTTCGAAACCTACATATTCGGAACTTACCTGCTCCTACCTTGCCGACTGCAAAGCAGTCGGCTGGGACGTTATGGTGAAATACATGGCGACGGCATTTTTAGGTGAGGGTTCTTTCGATGGCAAAAAGCCATTTTTAGGAGCTTGCTTCTTCGATCTGCGGCTTGACCTATTGTGGAGGCGTGTACACTAGTGCTACTTGTAGACTTCTGTGGTCGCGCTTAAGGTCGCCTCTCCGGTAATTCTAACAATGCTGACTAAATGACGTGCCACCCCCCCCCCACCCAAATAGCTATTATTCACGAAGCGTCAGTTTCAGATAGCCCGCGTGGTGGCTTCCTTAAAGTGGACGTGAAGTAAAGAGAAGTGAAGAGAAAGGTGTGTCGTGTTAACTGTTGAGGTCACTTCAACGACGCCACGATGGAGATAGGTAGTGGGACAAAGAAAGGAATGCTAAAGAAAGAGGAAAAAAGAAGAGTCACAGTAGTGGTTTGTGTGGCCGCGTGACTATAAAAATGCTCACTAGATGGCTCATGAGGGCGCACACCACTTTCCGCTCGTCCGCTTCTTTTCTTTCCGCCGGGAGCTCACGCTATGAGCACACTTCGTCGCCGCTCGGCCACATGTACAACCCACCAGCCAAGACATAAGCTCGGCGGGCTCGCAACGCAGCTGCAGCTCAGGCTCGCTGCTAAGACCCTGCGGTGAGAGCCCGGTAGGCCGAAGCTAAGGGGGCTTGCTTGTGAGCAAGCCTGGAGCTGTGAGTGAGTGAGGAATCTCCGTCAAGCGAACCCGGAGCTGCCGGTGAGCGAAGCAGAATACGGAAGCGGCGGCAAGATAAGCCTGAAGGGGGGGGGGGGTGCGGAATGCCGTGGCCAAGCCCGAAAAGCGGGCGCTACCGGACGTAGGCGGGGTCAATGTGCGATTCAAGCATGAATTCATAGATCCCACCTTCGGCCACAGCTGCAAGGTATGCGACCGCTTGTGGTTCGACAACAACATGACCACAATCGCTAGCATTCGCCTCGAGAAATAACGCACCAATGCCGTCCCAGTCGTCCAACGAGAGTTCCCGGTTGTTGACAGCATATACCTATGGAGGATTCATGGGTTAACCGATCATTCGTCATTCACTTTGGGTTGTTGTTTTCTTTTTTTGCTTGACTTGTACCCGAGTTTAGAAAAGCTTTTGTCTAATAGTAAAAAACTTGGACAACTAGTCGTTAAGAGCACCAAAGTTTCATTGCCTGCGGGAGTATGTAATAGCATCAATGTTCAAATTATGAAATGAAAACTGGCTACATGAAAAAAAATTGAAAGAAAAGGTTTCAGTTGTAATCATTTCCCGGTCAATATATGTGAGGGAAGTAATAAGAAAAGTATCAGGAAGCTGTGGCTACTACTGAGGCTCGCATGACATCAACTGCTTTGCTGGGCGTTGTAAATTCGTTCTTCGACTGTCCAAAGTTTGAAAAAAGGCGTTTGTGCTTGCAGCGTCTTTGCACTTTATTTCGGCCACAGTGAAGTCACGCTGCTTTTGAATTCCGGACCTTAATACACTAGAAGCCACAAGAAACATTCCACTGATCAACAAAAGTCTATTTATTGCACTGCATTGGCAGCTGCTTTCAATGTGTGTGGGGATCGCTGTTACAACTAGATCACCTATATATTTACAATTATTATCATGGTATTCAATCACTCATTGTATCGCGCAAGCTTATGCTCCAGTAATATATGTACCCAATGAACTCCTAACTTGAACCCGAACCATCTATGCCATAGGACATCTATTTTTCAACCCACATTGCCTGAATTGCCAACGATTAAACGGAGGTGCTTCGAAGAGAAACAAGAGCGAACCCCGTCCCCAATGACAATAAGAAAATATTAATGGTACAGAGAAAGATACGTTTACAAACATTAAAGAAACTGGGTGAAAACAGTCTTGTCGCACACAGACTGGAAGCGGCAAATAAGCAAAGATAAATACGGAGCCGGTGTTTCTGATCGTATCCAAGAAATCAGGAAAGAACAACTTTTCATTCCTCTTATTTAGGCAGAGCCGCCGAAAAGGGCCCGTGATAAGCGTCCATTCACGTGCACACCTTTGGCATTGGTGGCGAGTTGGGGGACCCGCGCCACCGAGACGAAAATACTATTGTGCCGTCACCCAAAACACGCACACAGTGAGTTTCTTTAGCGACGCGATGAATTCCAGCTGTGACTGACTGGGTTTTTTTTTTCACAAGGGATTCCCCGTCGAGCTTCGCTCGTACTTTTTCTGGTGTTACAATGAACGCGGATGCCTGGATGGATGCACTCGAACTTTTTTATTCGCTCTATCAATATATATTTTCCACTTTTGTGTGTTTATGAACGCTACGTGGGCTTTTGTTCACATTATTGATACTGGCAAAAGATTGAGAGAACAATAGTATCATGGTGAGAATAAAAATGACACTGCCTTTGAAAACGAGGCCATTTGATTACCTTTGGGCGTCTTTGTGAGAGGCTGTCGCAAGCAGCCGCTCGCAGCGAATGCGTCGATCTGAAACGTAACTTATAGACACAACGCTCTAGATTAACTGGGGTAGAGACCAGAGCCACATATAGGTTTCAATTCAAAAGAGGGATGTTGTTTTAAGAGCACCATTAAGGGAGCCCTCTATTATTTTCGCGCAAGTGCGAATAGTAGCACTGTTTTTGAGAGCCTCTGTATGGGATTCTATCCTTTCCTCGGTGCAAAGGCCATAACATCTAGGAAGTATTCGAATTCAGCTCGTGCTCTGTTGTTCATTTGCAGAGAGAACTTCTGAAAAGAAATTGTGAAAAGAACGAGACGTACAACTGAGTGTGAATGGAGATTTGAGGCACGCAATACTTGCCTATTCCTGGTACACCACAGTTACTAGAAGGCGGTGACTGCATTCTTACTTCTTTTTGAAAAATTGCACTTCTGTAAGACGTGGTTCCGGCTTCAGAGTCACCGTGTATTTACACGCATGTGCTGCTTAAGGCAAAGTAAATGTTTGAAACGGGGCAGACTTGTTAAGCGATGATTTGTTCATTATGCGATGCATTCAGTACGAGTTCAGTACTCCTGCATCAGTATAGCGAATGTTTGAGAATACGAAAGTGGGCATGTTTGCATAAGCGAACTGACGTATGGAGCTACAAGGTAACAATAAGGGCGTTTGCATGAAAGAGTTGTATACAGGGGGTGCGCATGTCCAGTGTGCCCCTCAACTGCAAGCTTAGCAAAAATACTAGTTCTCATCCAGGGTAATGTTCGTTAAACTGTGGTCCTCCCACAGAACACTTGCCACTGTGTAAAGCATACACAATTCTCCGTCACTGAGCGTTCATGTTGAGGCTGCGTCACGTGTTCATGCAAGGAATTCGGACTTTTAAGGTCGCAAAACGTGCGAGGTGAGAAAAGAAAGGGTAATAAAAAATTCATTTTCTTGTTTGGGTGGATCTTTTGGTCGTTAGATTGTAGTCCTGGTATTCTTTCAACCTTTTTCCAAACGCAAGAGCTGTTGGCTCTCTGCATCAACTATTATTTCGGTAACAAAACAAATGGTTCAACAATTTCCTTAGGCCTTTAAATATGTGTGGGTACGTTGATGCTAAAATGCGCTTTCTATAATATTTGCGGACTCCCCAAAAATTCTCAAAAACATATATTTCTCTTCGTGGCTTTGGAAATCACCATGCCGTCTAAATTCGCCCTTACGACAAGATGTCATGCACTCGTCATCCACAATACCTGTTTATGCCCTTCCAGGTATGCCGGCTACCTGCTCTTTTTAGTCGCATAGTGAGCAGAGTGCTCAGCCAGGAGATACAAACGTAAAATGCTGCATAGCGAAGGAAAGGGCAAATAAAACAAGGGCGTCTTTAGTATCATGAAACCCATGTAACTCCATCGTTATGAAGTCAGTTCCAAAAGTTTCCAAAGTATTGTGATCGTTGAGGACGAATGGGTAATCACGATACGACAACTAAATCTTGACCTCTGGGTCCATTACGAGGCCATTATAAATGCTGACGATCGCTAGAAAAAAGCCATGATATCAATGTTTTCAGAAATCAATGATTTTGTAGGGGCCATAATTTATTGCAAAGCCCTGCGCTGGTGCACTCTTTATGGTGTCATCCATTCTTATATACGCAGCATTTTCGGTAGCACATATTCTGTTCCATCTGGACCACTCCAGCACTCCGTCAGAGTGGAGTGCTTCAGGGCAGAGTGATTCAGTGCAGAGTTTTTTGGACACTGCAAATCCGTCAGTTAAATTCACCATTAAACAACTTCCAAATTACGTTTCACTTTCGCCACCTCCACTGATGCCGATTTTCACTGAGTGGTGTTTAGTATTTTTCTAAAACAGCCTAATTTTCATCTCAACTTCATATATGTTTATTGTTCTCAATGCGCTTGCCAGCGATAGATGTGAAATATGAAAATGAAGTGTTTCTCGGCATATTAGGCAGAAGAACTTGTAGGAAAAAAATAGTGCTCGAGAATTGTACTTGGTAACATTCTAAAGGTGTGAACCTTTAGAATGCGACCAAGAAATTTAGAAATTGCGCGCGTGCCACTCCTCTAGTCTGGCCGTGCCACTTCTCGTTTGGTCTTTCGATTGCCCGCTGTATGGCGGTACTTCTATATGATGAATATATGATGGAAAGATGCGAGATGGGAGTTCTTGAACTGTTAACTAGATGCACGAATGGACAGATGCATGGACGGACGCACAGACAGACGCATGAATGAACGTACACACGGATGGACGCAAGAAAGTAAGGATGGATGGACGAAAGCAAGAACGAACGAACGGACTAAGTACGGACGCATGGATGGACAGAAGCAAGAACGAACGGATGGACGGAAGCGCGGAAGGACTGTCAGACGCTTCGCCCCATTCATCATCATGCACTCCGTGGATATGCTGATTTTTTTCCTTCTTCAATAACCAAGCACTCGTTGTTCGGCGCGGCGTTGGTGCAGGCATTTGACATCGCAAACTAAGTCGGCGGCGTGATTTGCGCGATCCGCCCGCCACCGGCACTTGCATTCCTATTCCTGATATGGCAGCTTGCAAAGCTGCCGGATCATCGGTACGCAGTTGCTGCCGGCACTCGGGCTCCCGAATTCGTTTTAGAAGCGAAGCTCCTTAACCGGTGGGTTGTGCGTCTTCGATGTATGTTGTTTTAGGTAGCCGCCTCTTGTTTAATTCTAGGAACGTCCGCTAGATGGTGGTACTTGTATATGACAAATATGTGTTAAAAAGATGCGAGATTGTGGTACGTGGTATGTAAGTGGGTTGAACGTCCCAAAGTCACGATATGATCATGACGCCACAGTAGAGGGCTCCGGAAACTTCGATCACCTCGCGCACCCAAATATCAGCACACGGACTACAGCATTTTCGCCTCCATCGAAAATGCAGCCGCCGCAGCCGGGAATTCATCCCGTGACCTGTCGGTCAACAGAAGAATACCTTACCCGCTATACCACCACGGCGGGTCGAGATGGCGGTTCACTGCATGTTCACTAGATGGACGAATGGACCGACAGACAGACAGACGGACAGACGGACGGATGAATGAACGGACGGACGGACGGATGCATTTATGGACGATTCAAGGTTCAACGATAAAACCATCCGAAGCTTCGCCCCCTCATCGCTCACTCCATGAAAATTTCAATGACCCTCCACAACTTATGTTATCCCCCCGTTACGCTATACGTAATTGTCAGCGCAAACTGCACATGCACTGTTCTAGAAGATTCGAGACTGCAGCAGATCATTTTGTTAAGATTACGCCGACTTCGTGAGCAATGCAGATTATTCTGGAACCTGCGTCACCGCTAGGGAAAACGCTGAATATTCGATGGCAAGAGTATGAATGCTGACACGCTTCGCCGCTTGTCAGCTGATTGACGGCCGACGCACCGTTTGCCGCTATCAGCGCCAGTCTGCTGCTGTAACCCGACTATCCGTTTACCGAGCACACGTTCGGTCAAATAAACAGTTTGATCAGACAATCCAGTCTCCTGCCTTCAGCCACGTCACGACCCCTTGACAATATGATGTGATTGTTCTTTTTTCGCCAAGATTGCACCATCAGCCCGGTGATTGTGAGCTCTGTCACGTGTCCATTGTCAGCGTTCTTCTAGAAATGTCCATGGCATACTCACGTTGGGAGAGAGAGAGAAAACATTTATTGAAAGAAGCTTGTGAGTGAAGGTGGGAGGGTCCCTTATTCCAGGAACCCTCTAGCTTGGACAGCCCGCTGAGCTCGAGCGACGAGTTGACGCTGCTCGACCAGGTCCGGCTGGGAGATCGCAGCCTCCCACGCTTCACTGACGAGGTCTTGGTCCGCATCTGGTGCTGCTGCTCGTAGTCTTGGGACGCTTACTTTGCACTGCAGTAGGAAATGCGCCAGAGTGTCTGCCACATTGCAGTGAGGGCAGATGTAGCTGTACAACGTTGGCCTCATATGGTGCAATAGTACGCCGTGTGTGAACGTGTTGCTTTGAAGACGCCTATAGTCAGTCCTTTCGTCTCTTGTCAGTTTTGGCGGGGGGTATAACCTGTGTCCGAGCCGATAATGTTGCAGTAATGCATGGTACACTAGTGGTATGGCTTCTCTTGTCTTTGATTCTATTGTTGAGTCAGAGGTGCCTCGGCTCATGTATGGGAATGCCCGGTTGACGCATTCGCGGGCTGCGGTGTGTGCCGCTTCATTTCCCTCGAGACCTTCATGACCCGGAATCCACACGATGCATGTGTAGGTAGCAGGATTGTCCATGCGCTTTAGTAGCCTAATCGCCACTGTGGAGACCCTGCCTTTCAGGTAGTTCCGTGCCGCTGTTTGTGAGTCGGTAAAGACCACGATGGGATCCTCACTCGTCTGGGTGGCGAGTGCTATAGCAGCCTCTTCAGCTGTTTCCGCACGTTTGGCGAGGATAGTCGCCGATGTCAGTACCGTGCCCTTGTAATCTGCGACGGTAATCGCGAAGGCATTACGTCTGGAATATTTGGCTGCGTCCACGTATCGCGCCTGCGGTCATTGCCATGTTTTTTCCGGATCATGTTACCCTGGCGAGCCGCCTTTCTCGGTGATGTTGAGGATGCATATTCCGAGGAATCTGTTGAATTTCAAGGCTTTCTCGCAGCTGTGACTGTGTTTTGCCTTTGCGTTCTTCGTTGGGTTCTACGGTGGTCCGGTATCCTGTGCGTAGAAGGACGGCTTGCCCTGTGAGTGACAGCTTGAGTCTCTCGACCTGGTTGAAGAGGTGCCCCGCCGCGGTGGTCTAGTGGCTAAGGTACTCGGCTGCTGACCCGCAGGTCGCGGGTTCGATTCCCGGCTGCGGCGGCTGCAATTCCGATGGAGGCGGAAATGTTGTAGGCCCGTGTACTCAGATTTGGGTGCACGTTAAAGAACCCCAGGTGGTCAAAATTTCCGGAGCCCTCCACTACGGCGTCTCTCATAATCAAATGGTGGTTTTGGGACGTTAAACCCCACAAATCAATCAATCAATCTGGTTGATGAGGTGTGCTTCGGTGAGTTCTTCCCACGTATTATGAACTCCCCTGCGAAGCAGTCGGTCAGTGGAGGCGGCTGGCGGCAGTCCTAGGGCAAGCTTTGTAGCCTTTCGTATCAGCAGATTAAGTTTTTCTTTCTCCGCTGTCTTCAGGTTGAGGTAGGGAGTTCCGTACGTTATGCGGCTGTAAAGGAGAGCTTGTACCATTTTTAGGGTGTCGTGCTCTTTGAAGCCACTGCGGCGATTAGCCACCCTTCGGATAAGGTGGGCGAGCTGTGTCACAGTGTTCTGCAGCCGGGGTAGGGTAGCGGAGCCAGACCCATCTTTATGTATGAGTAGTCCAAGGACTCGAAGCGTGTCAACTTGTGGTATTTGGACTCCCTGCAGAAATACTTGTGGGTCATGAGTGTCGTAGCTTGGTGGTCTACCCCGGGTGCGTGCCGCAAGTACTAACAGTTCCGACTTTTCCGGAGCACATTGGAGGCCGCAGGTCTTGAGATATCCTTCAGTGATGTTAACCGCCTCTTAAAGTCGGTCCTCCTGTTCACCCGTGCTTGGACCTGTTGTCCACATAGTGATATTATCGGCGTATAACGCGTGATGTATCCCAGGGACAGCGTCCAAGAGACGTGGGAGCTTAAGGAGGGCCAAGTTGAAAAGCACTGGTGATATCACTGAGCCCTGCGGCGTGCCTTTGTTAGGGAGTTGAAAAAGCTCGCTCTTGATGTTGGCAATCCCTACAGTGGCAGTGCGGTTGGTGAGGAAAGCCAGCATATAGGCGTATGTCTTGGCACCGCACTCAACATCTTCCAGGCTACGCAGAATGGCTTCGTGGCTCACAATGTCAAATGCGCCCTTTACGTCCAAAGCTAGAACAGATGACTTACTGTGCTTGCTCAAGCGGAGAAGAATATCTTCCTTTATCTGCAAGACGACGTCTTGTAAGCTGAGCATTTGGCGGAAGCCGAACATGGCGTTCGGATAGTGACCATTGTCTTCGAGATGTGCGGTGAGCCGCTCGTTTACCATGTGCTCAAAGAGTTTCCCAGCGCAAGATGTAAGGGAAATGGGACGAAGATTCGCAATCGAGATTGGATTGTTTGGGTTGGGTACCATGGTCATCTCTGAGTGCTTCCAGGCTTGTGGTAGTTCGCCCTTCCTCCAGCAGTCGTTATAGTACCGAATGAGCGCCGTCAACGCCCGGGGCGGTAGCTGTCGTAGGTGCTTATTGGTCACTCTGTCTTTTCTCGGGCTCGTGTGTCGCGTAAGCTTAGCAAGGACCGCGTGTAGCTCTGCCAGTGTGAAAGGCTGATCTAGTGCTTTGTTCGGTGCTCCTCGGTACTCCCTGGGCGTCGAATTGTTGAAGAAGGTAGCTTGCTGGTTAACCGAGCCAAGAAGTTTTGCTTGAAGTTCTTGGAGTAACTGGTGCTCTGTGCCCTCATAGTAGTGTATGAGCCGCTGAATTGTATTTCTTTGATTAGTTTTGCTGTGGGTGTCGTCAATAAGGGCTCGAAAAATGCGCCAAGTCTTCTTTGTGTTCAATGTCCTTTGAAGTTTGTCGCAGAAGGACCGCCAGTTCTGGCTCGCAAGGTTTTCGGCGTACTCCTGTGCCTGTCTAATGAGTACGGCGATGCGGCGCTTCAGCTTGCGGTTGATCTTTTGCCGTTGCCATCGTTTAATAAGCGATCTTCGAGCTTCCGATAGGCGAAGGAGATGATTATTGACTGCCGGATCGTCCTCGTTCAAGTGTATCGTTTTGGTATGTCCGTCAGCAACACTTACAATACTGTTTAATTATGCTTCAATGTGTTCGATAGTCGAATCATCATCAAGCTCATTCCTATGTAGGCGGTCCAGTCCGTGAGCAGAGCTTTTCCTGTCTTGAGCGAGCGGTGAGTCTGTTTGACCTCTATTTGAATTATGTGATGATCACTCCCTAGAGTGTCTGCTAGCCTTGTCCACGTTGCGTTGTGCACGTCTCTAGTGAACGTGAGATCAGGATTAGTATCCCTCGAGACGCTGTTGCCAACTCGGGTTGGATGGAGCAAGTCATTCCACAGCGTCAGACCGTGTTGCTGCGCAGCGTCATGAACACGCGCCCCCTTCTTCGTGGTGCTGTGATAGCCCCAGGCCGCGTGTGGGGCATTGAAGTCCCCAACTATGACGAGTCGGTTGCCGTCAACCATTTGACGGAGCTTGTGGACGAAGTGGTCGTAAGGTTGTAACAGCTCCCGCAGAGGGCTGTAAAGGTTGGCCAGGTATAAGCTTTGTTGAGTCTTCCGAGTGGGGATTATCTCCACGATGGTGTGTTCGATGCCAATGTCTTCAATTTCATGAGCCTGTGCGGTTAGAGTCTTTTTGAGTAGAATTGCGGTGAGGGGTGTGCATGTGAGAGTGCTGTAGCCAGGGAGCTTGATTTTTTCTGTGTGGGTTTCCTGCAACGCCATCATATCTGGATTATTTGTTTTAACATATTCTTGCAAGTTTGCAGAACGAGGTCTCTAGGATCTGCGATTCCAGTGCCAAATTCGAAGAGTGGGGAGTGGCTCAGACTGTCTATGTGTGGGAGCTGCCATTCTGGCAGTTGATTCCCGCCTGGTGCTGGTCGTTTGGTGCTATACATCGAATTTCTGCTGCAGTTTCATCCCCTAAAGTTTTTCGCTCTTTCCGCTTGGTCCTTGATTGCTCCACCAGCTCCTCATGGGTAACGAAATTTTTGTATGCATATGTTATGAAGTTATGCTGTTATGCCATAAAGCCATCAAGCTTGGCGTCGAACGTGCCTACAGTACGGGTCAGTAGGTCTACCTTTTCCATAATTTTAGTAACCACTTTCTCTATGGTTGTGTCTATGGATGCGAGGAGTTCCGCAGTGAGGGCTTTCTCGAAAGCTTCAAGGCGTCGTTCGACGAGGTCGAGCATCTTCGCTTCATGTGCTTGCAGCCTTTCTTCTACCCGCTTCATTATTCTGGCGTCCGTCTGTTTTAGTATGCTGTCGTCAAGTTCTAGTATGCTACACTCGGCTGGTGGGCGTTGTTGTACCCTCCGTTGTAGATCTTGGACCTTATTTTCTAGAGCCCAGATGGTCACTGTCTGAGCAGGCGAGATGGTCAAGGCACTTGTTGTATTTAGAGAACTGGGCCCGTCACTACCGGTCACCGCGGCGGCGTAACTGATTCCCCTAACGGAGCGAGACCGTGATGGCGTGCGGGATCCAGAGCGACCTTTTTTCTTTGAGCGAGAGCGACTTTGGTCAAATTTTTGGGGAAAAGAAGGGGCCCGTGAAATTTCTGGTGTGATAACTGACCCGGGTAAATCATTGGTGCAAGCACTCCAGTGATTCTCATGGGCGCGGGCGTTATCGAGCTTGTGGCGTCTTACTTGATAAGGAGGGGGGTTTCTGCGGAGTTTCTTCTTGCGTTCCTTACCAGCAGTCTCGTGGTCTTCTCCGCAAATCTTGCACATCGGTTGGCAGTCATCTGGTTCTGTGTCCTTGTCGTGGCCGCATTTTTAGCAGAAGTTCGCTTTCAGCTGAGGGCAGATGTCTTGTCGGTGACCTAGGGCGCCACAGGTTCGGCAATATTGGATGGACTTCCGGTATGGCTTGCATCGGTAGTGTCCACTGAGGTACGTCACGTAAAAAGGAACGTGCTGCCCGTCGATAACTGCAGCTGTGGAAGATCCCAGCATGCGCGCGCCAAGGACGTGGCATCTTGGGTATACGCGAAGTCCTGCAACAATCTCTGTGGGGCTTGTTCCTGGTTCGAGGCCGTAGATCACTCCGCGGCACACATCATCGGGGTGTCGAATGTGTGGATTCACTTGATATATTACTCCACCGAGCTGTATAGCATTTTTACTTTGCAGTTTGGAAGCTCGTTCAGTACTTGCTGTGCTTGCGATGATCACATTCTCTACTTTTTGCACCTCCACTCGCACATGGTCATAGAAGTCCTGCTAGGCCAATCCACTGAATCTTCTGATGGCATGTGTAACCTCGATGAGTGTTCGTTTTGAAAGATCTAGTCCTGGTTGCGGGCGGAATACAATTTTGAAGTCATCAGTAGGGAATGGCCGCATCCTAGTGCTGCGTTGACGTTGCGGCTGAGATTCGGCGTCTGGCATCACAGGTTGCGTAGCTCGTTCTTCGGCTGACTTTTCTTCTTTGGCTGACCTGCCTTTACGGCCAGCTTGAAGCCACTCAATGTCAGCTCTGCCTGTCGTTTTGCCACTATTTTCATAAAACGTCCATTGTGATGCCGTTCTTGAGTTACCCTCCGTGTTGTCCACTTGCATCGTACTCGGGTTTTCTTGACGTGGGTTAGACGTCTGCGTTTTCATGAGAGCGCTAGCTCTTTACCTCAGACGCTGCGTCTCTGTGTTGCGCGAGCAGCGTTCTCGTGCACCTACGAGACGCTGGCGTCCAGCTCGTTTCGCAGGCCCGTGCTCGTGCCACATCGGCGTTCGCGTGCAGCGCGTCCTCTGAATTCCTTGGCGATGTTGCGTCCCAGCGAGCAGGCACAATATGTTTAGAGTTCAATATCTAGTAAAAAAGTACACTCACTGCGATGAGGCTGGTGTCAAACGATGCCTTGCAGCGTGAGGAAACCCAGTTCACTAAACGCGAGCAGTGTCCAGGCAAGGTTGCACAGAAAATACCAATAAGAGCAGGAGCCCATGTGAGGTGCCTCACGTCGGGAGTTTCCGAAAAAATCGATGCACGCGTGCTCAGGAAACGCTGGATACTTCTCCGGCGTTTCCAGTTGGGTGGGACTTTTGCTGACTCCCACGAGGTGTTAGATTGACGCCACACTTTATGTCGTGCTTCTAAACTACGATGGAGGAGTCCAGCATACGTGATTCCGTCAGGTCCTGGTACCGATGAGCATCGAAAGGCAGAAATCGCAGCGTGAAGCTCATGAATTTTGAAATGAACATCAAGGTGCTCCTCAAACCATAGAGACGCTAGGTAGTAAGATGCTTATTGATGTAGGTTCATCAGTGGTGGTTACGATTAGGCTAAAGTACTCACTGGCTCTATAAACTTTTGTCCAACCTTGGTGTAGAGCAATAGATGGAAATGGCGGACGTTGTTGGGCAATTTTTTGCAGACTTCATCATCATCACCACCATCATCTTCTTGACTACGTCCACTGCAGGACAAAGGCCTGTCCCATTTTCCACCAGTCAACCCGGTCCAATGCAAACATCTTAATCTCATCTG
Source organism: Rhipicephalus annulatus (assembly GCA_013436015.1). Taxonomy (NCBI): domain Eukaryota; kingdom Metazoa; phylum Arthropoda; class Arachnida; order Ixodida; family Ixodidae; genus Rhipicephalus; species Rhipicephalus annulatus. The sequence continues at coordinate 194,326 of WOVY01000804.1, read as the reverse complement.
CCCACCTAACATTTTGTCTCCCCCTAACCCGCTTGCCTTCTCTGGAATTCAGATGACCAGTGGTTATCCTTCCTACGCGCTACATGCCCGGCCCATGTCCACTTCCTCTTCTTGATTTCAACTAAGATATTGTTGCAGTAGAATTAAAAGATATGTGGATTTATTTACAGGGTGAGGATGAAGTTCGGCAGTCGCGGTAAAGATGGAGTCCTCAGGTCGCACCAGCCGGAGGCGGTGATGACAGGCGTCGTCCCGGCGAAGGGGAACGATGCAGTCGGCCGGAAGGAGGCGTCAAACTACAGTCAGAAGCGGGAGAACTGCCACGGTGATTCCCCCGCCGTGAGGTACTTCTGGAATAGGCGGGCCAATGACCGTTGTTGTGACCAGTTCCCGCTGGCGGAAACTCTGATGGGGAATGATATTGAGATGTCGGCCCTCTCTGTCGACGACAGAATCGCATATTCAGAGTCTCGAATGTGCGACAATGGTTTATGACGTCGGTTACCGTAGCAAGGCTGTCCTTGCTGATGCGGAACTGATACACGTCTTCGGCAATGCCCTTCAACAGGTGGCCAACTTTGTCTTCCTCTGACATAGAAGGGCTGACGATCTTGCAGAGCTTCAAGATTTCCTCGACATAGGTCGTGCACGTCTCTCCTGCGACCTGAGCTCTCTGCAGTAACGTTTGTTTGGCCTGCTTTCTCTTAGCTACGGAGTCTCCGAAGCATGCTCTTATTTCGGAAACGAAGCGATCCCATGACGTGAGGGCATCTTTGTGGTTCTCGTAGCACACGAGTGCTGTGTCCATTTAGTAAAATATTACATTGGTCAGCTGGGTCGCCGCGTCCCACTGGTACTATTTGCTCACCCATTTGTAGTGTGTGAGCCAGGCGTCCACGTCCTCGCCAGATTTGCCACCGGATGTGCGAGGTATTATCAGATCCAGGACGCGACCAAGCCGCACGCGAACCTTGCACTAGCGGTGCTGCTGGGACTGGCAGAAGGTATGCAGCTGTGGGGATCCGGTTTCCTTCTTCGCCGCGAGACATCTCAGCTGCCAGTGGTAACGGGGGCAGTCCAGCAAGGCGGCGGCTTCGTCGTAGATAAGGCGCTTAAAGCGTAGTGTTGCTTGGTTGATTACCCCGCAACTCCACCACAAAACTGTTACGTTTGAATTAAAGGATATGTGGATCTATTTACAGGGTGAGGATGAAGTTCGGCAGTCGCGGTAAAGATGGAGTCCTCAGGCCGCACCAGCCAACGTCGTCTTCCTCTTCTACCTACCCGGCACATACTACAGCCCGGCTCAAACCGTAGCAATATCTTTTACCCCGGTTTGTTCCCTAATTCACTCTGCTATCTTCTTGTCTTTGAAAGTTACACTTATCATTTACCTTTCCATCGCTCACTGCATCGTCCTCAATTTAAGCTGAACCCTAGTACATGAGACTTCGTACTACACACCAGATTTTAGATAGAGGTTCCCTAGGGTCCAGATATCCGCAGAGTTTTCTCTAGCGCTACCTTTACAGGTTCTCAAGATGCCGAAGAACATTTCGTCGAGCTCGACAACAGGCGGAAACGTCTGAAGGTGACTTCGTTCTTCTGTGACTTCGTTCTTTGCAGCGACTGATTGCACGAAAGGCATCGTATTGGCAGTCAATTGCTGATCTCTGCATCGGCAGGTTAACCTGTCTGACTGTGTCACGCAGCGAATAAGCAATGATGCCCTCTACCTTCGATGGATAAGTCGTGTGCTCACCGGGGATCTTGACACAGGCCTTGAACGGGTTTGATGCACTTTCCTCCTACCGACCAATCGTCTTAGTCAGATGCGTAAGGAAGTAAAAAATGGTACTCTCAAGATTGGTTGGCTTCAAGAGAGCAACAACTACTTTCCCGCATTTATAAACGGCTTCAGAAGAGGCTGATCTGCCATTCACGGTGTAGTCGTCTTGATCACTAGCGTTGAAGATGAAGAAGCTGACGCAGACTGGTGGTTGTGTTCCCAAACGTCAAAGGCAACTAAAATATTATGCTGCTATAGGCGATCCTTGGCGCACTGGAAAATTTAAACATTGGTTGGCGACTGCATGTGTGGTCGTAAGTTACCTTAGTGACCACACCATTCACGTAACGGCAAGCGACGGACACGGATCGATATAAATATAATCACCGTGTGCCCCAAGAGAGAGCTCTCATCCCGATTCTATTCAACGTCACGATGATCTCTCTGCAGCAGAACTTTGAACTTCCCGCACGGTGAAGATCAGTGCATACGCTGAGGAAATGGGCATATGGGCATCCGGAGCTACTCGTCCGCAATCGCGTATTCAACTACAGCGTGCAGTGTCGATGAAAGCCAAATATCTTCGATATTAGGGGCTCACTCTTTCAATCGACAAATGCACAAGGATTGCGTTCATGCGTGAGAATCTGTCGCAACACCCGATATTTTTTTAATGAAAACCCGATACCTTCTGTAACGCACCACAAGTTTCTTGGGCTTGTCATAGACAGAGATATATCATGGTCGAGACACGTCCTAGTACTCAAATAGAAATTGAAGAGTTTTGTTCTGGTTCTTCGCTACGTGGCAGGAGCAAAATAGGACCCAACAGAATCATCGCTACTTCAATTGCACAATGCCACATTTGTTGGATACCTACGATACAGCATGGCAGTGCCAGTACTCTCATGCCAGTGCTGTCTAATATGAGACCCAGTTGTCTGAAGACTCTAGAGAGCGTTCAAGCTCAAGGCTTGCAAAGATGCTTGGGTTAACCGTGCTGTACGTTAACAAACAAAGCAAGGGCGGAGGCTCGGGCTTTTGCCATCGATGTAAACATGCTCTGCGAGCCACTTAGAATACACCTTCGATTGTTGCGCCAACACAGGCTGCAACCACTATCGGCACACCCCGCCACCAACTCATACTGCAGTTTTTCAAGAGCAATATTTTGGTATGAGAATATTATACCATCAAGGTTTTTCGGGTGAGTGCTCCTAGAGGGCCTCTATGCGTTCTACCCAAACCACCCGTCAGTCTCACTATTCCTGGAATAACGAAAAAAGTGTGTCATCTCTTCTGTTGGCCTCAGACAACTGATCTTACATCACATTTAAACAACACACAATGATTCTCTGCACATGTACACTCACGGATCTACTACACTACACACCTCCGCCGCAGCTTTTGTCATTCCAGACATGGATATCGCTCAACGATACAAGACAGACCATGAAACCACATCCACTGCCTCAAATCTTGTCGCTATCTGGGAGGGAAGAAGTATAATTTCTGTAGAGCAACCTCGAAACTAGAGTATTTTTTGTGATGCCAAACGCACTCTGCAAATCCTTATTTGCGTCATGAGGCAAGACCCGTATTACATCTTGTCTGTAGAAGTCGCAGGAATCCTTCAAGTTTCTTCAGCAATTTTCCATCTTATAACTTTCCAGTGGCTTCCCGCGCACAGCGGCGTGATGTGATACAAAATTGCAGACGCTGAAACTAAAAATGCCCTAAATAGTTGATCTGAAGTACGCATTGCGTTTTCACGAACAGACACGAACGTCCTGCTTCGCGGCATGTTGCGCAGCTACACACACGAACACTGGACCAAAGCGGAAGGACGATACTGGTGACTTCACAAATGGGAACCGAAAATGAGCTTAAGCATGCCCCAAAACAAGGTGACACATCAAAAGTACAATCAACCGCATTCGTCTTGGTGTGGCGAACAGAAGACGTTGCGCACATATCAATCATAGTGACACCGGTCCCAATTGTGAACATTGGGATGTGCCAAAAACACTCGAGGACATAGTTTGTGGTTGCCCAGTATACGCACGTGAACGACAAACTCTGATTTCTTCTGCTGAATTATTTCGCAGTAGGTCAATAACTGATAATACTGAGAATAATGTATTGGACGCTTGGCCTGACACCAACAGTGCAACTGAGGCTTTAGGAGTGAATATAGCCTTCTAAAAAGCAACTGGACTATATATGCGTGGCTATACCATTTTTCTCAGCTGCAAAGAATTGTATATATTCACCTCTCTATCTTGCAATCGCCATCTATTATTACTTTTTCTCTCCTTTTCTCTTCCCCGGTGTAGAATAGCAGGCTAGAGCATGCTATCGCTCAGGCTGAGCTCTCCGCCTTTCTCTAAATAAAGCTGCCTCTCTCGGGGGCGAATATATATGCCACTGGCACAAGGATATGTGATACAGGTGATAGCATTTTATATGTACCCAGGGACGGCGAGAACGTGCCTAGGTAACTTTAACGCTTGAGCGTTAAGAAGAACCTGCCATAGACAGCAATTCCCAGACGAATGCAAACAATAAATGTCAGTGTCTCCGCAGAAATCAAAGCCTAGCATTTTGCGTGGCAGTGAAGTATTCATTCTACCACAGAGCCACGCCAGCGTTCGGATATTTTTTCGAAATAGACTTTATTGTTCGTGTAATGTAAATCGTGGTTGCGGTACTGGCTATTCGATTTTATAAACATTACTAATATACTCCTTTGTTCAGCCGTGATGTCGGGTTAACGTTATTTGTAGTTAGATGCCATCTTCTTAAGTTTACTTTCCCAGCAGTGTTGTGGGCTACCATCCTCACGTAAACCAGCCCAAGTTCCAGCGCTTTATTTCAGCCTACCGCTTCTGGTGTTGCTATAATACCCATGTTGCCATCGGCATCGTTACGCAACTGCAAACAACTGCTAATATAAAACACACTCGGCTGTTTAACGTGTTTGTGTGAGTGTATTTGCGCCTATACTTAACCCCACCTCATAATGTCTCGCTAGATAAAAAAAATTAAACACGTTCACCTTCCATCCACAGGCTTCGCCCAACATCGATTCCCAAGGTACGGGGGATCTGCCCAATGTTTTCTGTTTCTGTCTCTCTCGGTCTTTTTTTTTTCTCTTTTTCTCTCTCTTACTCGCTCTCTCACCCAATAAGGTTGTCCAGGTGGTCGAAATTTCCGGAACCCTCCACTACGGCGTCACTCATATTCATATGGTGGTTTTGGGACGTTAAAGTCCACATATCAAATAAAGTTATCAAAGGCCACGCCGAAGAAATCGGCGCACGTGTTCTGTATCTATATTTATGTATACGTAAATGCACATATGCACACACAACGCATAGAGAGCAATACAAGTGAAATATAGTGAAATGAAGTGGCAAACAAGCAATCATGTTGTTTCGATATTCGCATCAACTTCAATAAAATTATGAAAAGAAAACAAATCTACAAAATATTACGCGATACGTAGCGAAAGAAGGTATTCTTAAGCAGTATTTTCGTACTATTTGTTGAATAATAAAAAAACGCCAAGAGGAATCGGAGCATTTCTTTGCCGTATTTCTTGAGCCTGTCAAGAAGACACCATGTGTGAATATGACGAGTGTTATAAAAAACTGCCAGGTGGCTCATTCGAGCAATTGCACCCACAATGTTGTCAGTGTTTACTTCTTCGCCGTAGTGTTGCACGAGACCTCTGTGGTAGTTGTCTGATAGGTTTAGCAGGTTGGTTTTATGAAAGAGCGGACAACTGCAACTTCCATATAGAACATTTGCAGTTATGTTAAATAAATGGGGTTTAACGTCACGAAACACGCTATAAGTATAAAAGGCTGCAGTATTGGAGAATTTCTGAAACTTCGACTATCTGGGATTCTGGAATGAGCACCTATATTTAAGCACACGGTCTCAAACCTTTTCGCCTCCATCAAAAACGTCGCCGCCACGGTCGGCATTCGAACCCGGCACCATCGGTTCTGTAGGTGAGCACCAGAACCACTAAACCGCCACCGCAAAAGCTCAGGAACATTTGCAACGCCATGAACTGCCCTTTTTTGGATCACGTATGATTTATGAATGTTTGTTAAAGTTGTCATACCCCACACCACATGACAACCGTTTATGTGCGATAAACTATTGCGTAGCATAGTGTGGCACCAAGGTTAGAAGATAAGTGAGGAAAAATTGGGGGGAGAGAAGGTGGCGAGCTGGGAAAAACTATAAAGAAGATATATAAATATAAAGGAAGAGATAAAGTTAAAAAGAAAGAAGGAAAGACAGCGACAACGACAGAAAATGAAAGAGAGAAATATATAGAAAGCCAGACAAATGAAAGAAAGTCGGAAATATACAGAAGAACAGAAACAAAAAGGAAGAATTAGAAAGAAAAAGGAACGTATAGAGAAAGAAAGAAAGTAAAATCTGTGTAGACAAAAAAGAAAAGTTCAAAGAAGCGAGAAAACAATACAAAGAGCGAAAGAAATAAAGACATGTAGAAAAATGAGACAAAGGAGTACCACTCAGCTGTGCTCTTTCGTTGATGCTTGGTATCAATGGTGCTAATCTGGCTCATCATTATTATTTTTTTGTTTGAAGCGCATAACTAGAATATAAAACGGGCACTCCTTATGCCCGAAGGGCTCTCGGTATTATCACTAATGACGATGGGCGGAAACAAAGTTCTCGAAGGCCTGCGATTTCGTTTTCTCTGGCAGCTCGTCTGAATGAGATTTAGAAGCGATGACCACTCCCATCTGCCTTTTCTTGCGTTTATTTCGTAGTTGAGTGCGATTGTTCCATTCTAAACGACCCGAAACTTTCTTCCAACACTCTCATTTTGTAATTGCTCTATCGTGCCGATTTTTCTGGACTCAAGCCTTTTACGCCACATCTTTCTTGCTTAAGTTAGCGCTCCGAAGGCAAAAAGGCTTTCCAAATCCCGAATCCCTCTCTGAATCAATGACGAAGTTCTAATTACGGGTAATCAGAGTCGAAGAAATTATCTACCATGTAGCTTTTTACAACGTGAAATCAAAATGATTGTCCCCTAATGGCCGACTGTAGGCGTGAGCCTTTAACGACGAACGTAAATGAATAAGGAAAACTTACAAAGAATAAAGTCATTAGGTAATTTCACGAATGACTAGAAGTGTCATCGGTACCATGTTCATTTTTTTATCGCTGTCATTACAGATGTAGTTCTTATATATTCCTCGACATATATTTGGCAAATCTTTGGAGCGTCGATACGTCGTCGAGCGGCCCCCATAAAAGAAGTGTAGTTGTCTTTGCGATATACGCGCATTTAGCAACAGTGAACAGCACTTGTTTTGCGCGCCAATACTAAGACTGCTCAAAACTCATTCTTGTAGCAAGCAAAAAAAAGCGTGAAACACGCATGTCCTTTTTTCGTAAATTAGGCATATTATTCGACTGGTTGGCAAACTTGCGTAACCTAACGTCCCGAAGCAACTCGCGTTATCAGACACTGTAGTGGAGGTCTCCGGAAAATTTCAGCCACCTGAGGCCACCGGTGCAGCTACATGGAACAGTACCCTGACCTCGATTATTGCACCTACACGCATAACCTAACAATTTCACTATATAAATAGTCTTCATTTGTATATTGAAGCTTAATATTGCGCGTTACATTTATACTATATATTGAATTATAATATGTGGCTGGTGCTTCAGAGTCACCTCTTTGTGTATAAAGTTAGTCTCTGGACGAGGTTTCCCCGAGATCCTGAACTGTGAAAGGAAAAGTGTGGAAGTTCGAAGGTACCTCAGTATGGCTAATAACGCCTTCTTGGAAAGCTGTATTTCTCGACGGTTGCCCATTGGTGCACACCCATCAGCCACACCTATCAGCCGCGTGAGTGCCTCGTCCAGAGAGGTCCCTTGCTGGCCAGCGTTTTATTGAAGTGCCTTGGTTGGCACTCGTGCGACAATATGTTGGGATGCAGGAAACATATTTCGGTAGAGTCTCACAGCTTGTGGCGTTGAAAATTCGGGCCGTCAATATCTTTCGAGTTCACATCTCCCGCATCAATAAATGTCTTATAACCGCACTAGCAATGAATATCACATGAGCGACACCGTGTCGATTCTTGCAAATGCAAACATATATTTTTAGCATATGCTTCCAAATGCAATTTGTTCTTGATATCAAACGAAAATGCAACCACGGTTCTGGGCCACGATGAAAATAAGAAAATGCACTGCCCTTTATTTGACTTCACAAGTTCATTTTTGAGGTAGTCATTTGCTTATTCAACCAAACAGAGGAATCAAGCTTCCCGCTAAATATGCAACTCGACTCATGTGAACATCAAAATATGCCGCGAAGCGTTGCACGTTGTATAATAAAAGCCTACAAGGGAGAAACTTTATTACACCGTACCTTTTGTAACCTCAACACAACCTGCCTGCCAGTTATGACTTGCAATAGTGATGCATCTGTACAGATTTATGATGTCAGCCTGAATGTCTTGAGTAGTTAAAATGTCCTTTACAGTTATACAAGCCCAATAAATCAATACAGGGATCTCAAAACTGGAATCATGGGTATTCGACAAATGTGGCGTGAAATATCTGCGAAATGGGATACGTGGTAACGCGCTTTAAATGAACACAGTAGTAATATACAATGCGGCAGCATCAGAATCGTAGTAGTGTCGAATAACGGAAAATAGCTGGCTCGCCGATATCTCAGCCCTAACCTCATCAATAACGCAGCAGTGGTGAGTCCAATGGGGCGACTTACGCTCCCCGGGCCGAGAAACAGTATTATTCTGCTCACCATTTAAAGCCTTAGTCGTGTACGAATCATTTTCTGGTCAGCGGTCACACTCTCAAAAGTTCGACGTTTTCATTAATTGAAAAACTTTCATTACACTGGGATTCTCCATGGCTGCCACGCTAAAACAAATACAGTAAAGGAACGGTTAGACCAGGTTTGTTCCTGGTCATATAGTCCTATTGTTTGCATGCCAATCCGAAATATATATAGGAATTTGCTTTGTCGTGATGTTTGGTTTCTTGCAATGTTGAGTTTCTGATGGTGTGCTTTTTTAATGGTAGCTCAATGAAAGTGACTAGAAAGCACACAAGTGAAAAACCTAAAATTAAAACAAGAATCTCCAGTCGCTTGCGCAGAGTACTGCAATAAACGAGGAGGGTCTCGCCTTTAATTTCATGTTAGCAAAGGATGTTTACTTTTGAGTGTAGAACAGATAGAAGTGCATGGAACAGGATCTATACAAGGTGAGCATAAAAGTGCAGTGAAAAGTGCCACGATCATTCGAGCAGCGAGTTCTACCCATCAGTTATGGCTTTCTAATAGATGAAGCTAAACAAAGAATATATCGGAATGAAGAACATTGCCAATGGAGGTGGCCCAAATTGATTGCGTCTGCTTCACTCAACTGAAAAATTATTCGTAATTGATGAAGTTATTTTTGAACTACGCTGTAATTGTGGTTTGTAAAGAATGCATTGTAAACCATAATACCACACTTTATGAGTATTATCTATTTAACTTTTGTTTCTTTGCATAACTGCGTTGTTTTTGTTGCTTATGACAAGTCTCCACCTCGTACCTGCCTGAAATAACTCTTCCGCACTGTAGTATATGTTGTACACAATGCATTTAAAATCATGAAATAATGATAAAAAACGGCAAGAGCATGCCCGAATCGGATAACAGCACTGCCTTACGATAGAAATACGAATAAACAAGTGAAATTTGACAGAACAGAGCTAAGAAAAAAAAACTGAAGGATGCTTCGGCTTCGCCTGGAATAGTACGCCACGACAGCGCAATCCGGCCCCATATGCACGTCCTTCCAAAAGCTAACCTAATTCGAGCTCTTTAACGCTATCATGCTAATAAAAAATGTACCTGAGAGAGACTGCAATTCTAGAGCCTCGAAATGTATTCTTCGTCGCGAATCCTTTTAAATAAGCAAGTCTAAACATGATAGCGTGTTACACGGTAACACTTCTATTTGGCTTAACGTAGGATTGCAGTCGGCGAAAGAGGAATTGCTTTCAGATTATCCTCCCCTCATCACATTTAGCAGTGTACCACTATACAAAAAATTCAGGTCTGAAAGGACCTATGATAAGATATAAAGAAGTATGGGACTGAAAGGTTATATTTTAGAAATATTAACGCAGATAGTTTTTTTCCGATGTCTACAGTCTCTGCTATATCGGCGTAATTTTTAATTGAACATTTATATAGGAAGGAATGTTAAGTTTAGCTGCCATACTTTCAACGTAATGACTTGATTAATTCTGGTAGTTCTTTACAGCAGTGGTTGTGCCAGAAAACAGATCTCTCGTTTTAATCCTTGAATACTTCGTAGAAGTCGAGCTGTTCAGCATACGACATCTTGTCGCTTGCTGCCCCTAGTGTGAACTATTCATATAAATATTGCAAGTATAAAAGACAACAAAAAAATGGCCCCGTATCTGGATGTGTCACTGCAAATGCCGTCGAAAGACTATAGTCTTGCGTGTGGAGAGAGTGAACAAAACGTTTATTGGATGTTTTGCGCGAGAAAATCACTGAATTGTATTCTGGAAGCACTGCGTTAGAGAGTTTTTATACGGGCAGCGAAGGCGAACGAGCGCATCGAGGCAAGTTAGACACGAGCGCCATCTGGCAGTTATTTTCGAAAACGAAAGAGAGCGTGCGCGCACGCGGAGAAAGGTGCGCACCGGTTTCGGAAGCGATAAGGTGCAGAACGCAAAGCGACGGACAGGTGCTGCCACCGTGTCGTCTTAGCGAAGCGTTGGAAACACTTGCCTTTTTGAGCATCGCATTGCACTGTCTGCGCAGCGTGATAAACGCTACGGTCCTTAGAATTACTTGTGTGCACCTTCTCTAGTAAAAAGACACACATACAAAACATTGAGGTGTTGTTATGTGGCCTCAGATACGCGCAATAATTACTTTTTGATTGACAATCACACAAGCACGAACGCTGAAACTTGAGAACTATTGGTGGGTGCTGCGGATGGGGCTGGCCGTTTGAGGTATCGTGTGGTGCCGGTAGGAGATAGTTGCCGCGGACAAACAGACAAATGTACTGACAGACAAACAGACACATGAATATTTGGCGCAGAAGGTCACCAAGACAGAGGGCGAAACAACATTTAATAACAAAAGGGATCCATCGCGGGTGGCGCCCTTCTTATAAGGCTCCACTGGCTACAGCGGCTCGGCTTGCCTGACCCAGGGTCGCTAGTTCGCTTCCCAGGGTCTGTTTTCAGCGAGCCGCGCCTCCCACGACCACATATGTATTGGGTGCGTATGTCCTATGTCGACTAAGACAGGCCGCTCTGGACAGTTGTAGGTATTATGTGTAAAAACTATCGTCTTTAAAAATCGCGTGTTCACCCTTCTAGTCTAAACAAAAGCAACGAGGAACTAAGGCACATGGCTAGCCTCGAAGGAAGAAAAACTACGTACTTTCACGCGAGTTAAGAAAAGTGATAAATGCAGCTCCATTTAAAACCAGCCATTGACAGGAAACCAGTTTTCTGAAGGAAGGCTCTCACTTCAAAACAACCAACCAACAAGCAAGCCATTACGGCGAGAGGAGAGACACGCAGTGGAGCGTCTTCACGCCCTTGCGTTGCGTGCTTAAATCTCACATTAGCATTGTGCTTGCGATCACCGAAAAAAGAACACGTGCATGCCAAGGTTAAAAAAAAGGCGTGGCACGACTTCTTCATAAAGCTTTCAGGACGTGCTCATCAGGGGAGCTGCCAAGCGGTGAACTAATGCGTTGACGCGTGGCATCCTCACTACTCCCAGAGGGAAAAGCGAAGGGATTGAAGTGCACTTTCTATGTGTTCTCGCATCCGCTAAGTGCACTCGTCGCCTAAAAGACGCCGAAATAAAATAAAGCGAAAAAAACCAAATGTGCAATTCGTTCAGAGTAGAAACGCTGATTACAGATGTTTTTTTTTTTCAACCGTGTAGATATTTATTTGGCATTTAAAAATTTCAGAAACACTTGATCGCCCTACCCGTTAGTTTAAATATTAGAGAATGGTTGGCAGTTTTTCTTTTCTGAACAAGTTTGGCAATCGTAAAAAACAGATGCAATGGCTTATCGGTGTGTCTTAACCTTCCCGTTGGTGAGAGGCTGCCTTAGGTTGCTAAAGCGGGACGTGAAGTATAGTGCCAAAAGTGTTCGTTTGTCCCTGTGTGTTATAATGGCACTGTCTGGAATGCGCTTTTAGGAGAGCCTTTTTAATAACAATCACGACAGCGCATGCCCGCTTTGAAAGCGTGGCTAATAGATAATACCGCCTTTCGCTCCGAACAAATGTAGAAAAAGGGGCAGTCGAAAGCATAGGCCTGCAGAAAGCGCGCAGTTCTCTCAGACTCATTCATGAAAATATATTTTATGCTTAGGACTAACTTGGAACCCCTCCACGGTGGTCTAGCGGCTAAGGTACTCGGCTGCTGACCGACTGGTTGGGGGATCAAATCGCGGCTGTTGCGGCTGCATTTCCGATGGAGGCGGAAATGTTGTAGATTTGGGATCACGTTAAAGAACCCCAGGTGGTCTAAATTTCCGGAGCCCTCCACTACGGCGTCTCCCATAATCATATAGTGGTTTTGGGACGTTAAACCCCACAAATCAATCAATTAGGACTAACTTAGACTCAGAGCTGCCACAATTTTCGTCAAGAGGACTCACTTAATCTCAGGCACACTGAGTAGTCGACAGAGTTTGTTAGGACTCAATCTCACCGAATTCTACTCACTCAGGCTCACCCAGACACAGACTCGCGTCTTAATATAAGTCCGAGTGAGACTGCGGGAGTCGATCGACCCATCAGTTATTTTACCACCCTATGGTTGCAAGACGCAATATAAAAAGACTACAGAAAAAAATGCCCATATTCCAGGACGATGTAGTACCTCTAATTCAATCCATCAGCGCCCAGTTGTTGATGCAAATCAATTGCAAAAAAATTAGAAAGTTGCAAATCAATTTAGAGCGTGAATAAGGGCGCCAATATATTTTCCACAAAAGCTTATGCAAATTATCACTTAAGGAGCCACAATTTCTCCAAAGAGGGCGCTTATACAAGTAGTTGAGAGTGTTGCTGTCACACGATTGTTCCTAGACTACACCTTTCGACTATATTATTTCCGAATTCGCAACAGTTTCAAGTATTAATAAAATAAATTTGTAATGCGAGGATTCCCACCTATGAAAAGGAAACCAACTAGCCTAATTTTCAACAGTAGTCATCTCATAAAAGCTTTGGCGCTGTAAAATAGAGGGGCTATTGTAGTAGCCAGCAGCAAATGGGCATAAAAAACAAGATGCGGGGACCGTAGTGGAATGTTTTAAATCATAGATCCTTTCGGGAGTTCTTCGAAAATATTGGTGTTGAAATTGTGCCAGAATGGGCTGCACTCTAATCGGAAATTGGAGTGTGAAATACTATAGGCTAAGTTATTCGCTTGCTCACAATGTATGCAGCAAAATCTTTTAACTTGTAACCTACATGAATTTGTTAACCAGTTGAACCGATGAAATGAGCGTTTTTTTTTCATTGGTAGGATATCGCAAGCCAGGAAATATGATTTTACAATGCCTTCTGTATACGTGGTTTGTAGTTTTGTAATTTAGGACCCCAAAACGGTTTTCACAGTCTTGTTGCATTCAAAAAAGGGAATTGGATTCATGTATAAAACATCTTTCGATAAAAAAAAACTCATGCACGATATTTAAGAAAGCTACCAGGTTATCTCATTTAAGTGATCACATACACTTTCACAGCAAGCTTGTTAAAGCATTCGGTTAATTACAATATTAGATTTTGCAATGAAATAAGTGAACTACGAAGGATGCCGGGGCAAAAAATAAACCAAAGGGGCTGGTTTTTTTAGTGCTTTTCCCACTTTACCTCAGTACTGCACACTAACGCGAGTGTGCAGATTTGGATTGGTCGGAACACTATACAGCTCTACAAATAAATCTGCTGTGGAGAGCTTTGTGAGGTAATTTTAATGACGTAGATCAGCGCTATCACGTGCAGTGTACAAAATGACTTACAATACCATTCAATAAAACGGTTTCCTATTTAGCAAATGAATAATAAAAAGCAAATATATCGTGGTCATTGATTTCACAAACGGACGCTTGTACCAAGAAAATCAAAAATCTTTTTCATGGGTGTTTACATATGATGTTTTTTTATACCAAACTAGTTTGGAGATAGCGGCGCAAATTTTATTCCACGTGCACCTATATCACCGTGACCTATTGTTTCTTTTTCAGTTTTTCAGTTCCAGAAGACCAACACGTGACTTTGCCATTTTGCTGCTCTGTAGATGTGTTTTTTATTCACTAGGAAAATTTTCTCATTTTCTGTCATTCTACACAAAAAAATAATTACCTCTTCAATGCGTGAGCACGTGTAAGTGACGCAATTGACTTGCGTGACTCACAAGCATTGCACGATTGGAAAATAATCTCAGCTTTACTGAATGCCAGCTTCTGTCAGTAAGAAGGCATCGCCGAAGCGGCAGCCCCAGACGCAAATGCCGCATGATAAATCGCTCTTTAGGTGGTTTACGCTTATTCATATGGCGTTGACGGCAAAAACCCTCGAGTCTTAACCGCCTTGGCGGTGAGTAATACCTGAAGCCCACGAATTGGTAAAGCCTGTCTTATCACCCTGCTACGTTCACAGATGTAAAGTAGTCGTACGTAGCGCATTGTAAGACTTCCAAAGCAGGCGCAGCTTACGGCAAAGTTAAAAATCCGCAGGGAAACAATGTGCTATGTTTAACGCAGAGAGTAGCTAACACGAGTTGAAGCTGACGTGATTACCTTAAGAACCTCCGAGTAGTGCTTGTGTCACGATTGCCGCTATCGAATTCGCTTCAATGTGAAAGATATTATTTACCTGATGACGCATAAACATGAGATTTGCAGTTACCGATGTCTCTAACTGTGGCAAAGTAGAGCAATATATTTCTTCAAGGTGTGCGTTTTTAGCCTTCTTTGTTCTCTTGAAAAACAATCGCAGGCGTGCAAACATGGACGTAAGAGAGAAGTTCGGGCAACACCACGGCCGTTCATTAACTTGCACGAAGAAAGATGAATTGCCTGGTTGGGATAATAAATCACAAGGTTTAATCTAAGCACTTATTCCACAAGTCATTTTTATTCGGGAGCAACGGGCAACATAAACTTCATGTGGATTTGCAGTTGAATTATCCATAAATAGCCACATGATCTGCCTAAATAGCAAATGTGTAATATGATTATGATTTATGATTTTGTTTTATAATAAATTTATGATAAAAATTGCAGTCAACTTTATTTCGAGAATGCTGTCGCAACTGAGCAGCTCATGCTTGCATTTTCGGGCTCTGAATACCTCATCTGGGCGCACCGCTCGTTCGAGCTTTCCACTCAGCCTCATCATAACCTGTGTTATTGCAGCACCCATTTCCTACCAAGTCCCACTTTTTCGAACCCACAGGGCCACTTGAGTAGCTTTACAGCATCAACGTATGAGGAAGGGTGACTTCGGACAGCTTTGCTTTTAACATACGAGTCTACAAATGCGTACTGTTCATCTGGTGACGGTGGGTTTGAGTGATGTCCTATCACTTGCGGTTGAGTTCTACACGCTGCCGTGAATTCCCTGTCCCTCTCTTTCTGTTTTTTTTTCCTTCTCTTTCCCCCTTTCTCGTTCTTATCTTTCTATTTCCCAGCCCTACTCGGCCAGTGTAGAGGAGCCGACCTGAACGTAGTCTTTCTGGTTAACCTCCATGCCTTCACTTTTTCTGTTTACTTCCTTCTTTCTTTCTTTCTTTGCTTCCTTATTCATTGATTCATTCTTCCGTTTTGCTTGGGAAAATTTGAGTTGCAGCAAAAATATCGCCTACGTGGTGCCTACGATGAAGTATTCCGAGGTTTTTGTCTGAAAATAAGGTTGCTCTACGAAATATAAATAGGATACTCTGATTTCGCGTCAGCCCAAGCTTCGTGATGAGACACAAACTTATCGTGAATATGGCCATTATCGGCCGGAGCATTAGTGATGGCTCTCGTGGGCCTTTGTCGATCAATGCCTGATGAAAAAAGCATCACGATGTGAGTGGCGCTGAGAGAGCACCAAACAAATACCTGCAATATTTCCAGTCTTCAGCCAGTAATGAGCAGAATAGCGGTATTGATATCGACCGCCAGCCATTTATACGGGATCTGATGTAATGACTTCCTATGATTTCCAACGCTAGACACGCCTCCACCCTCTGTCTCGAGAGGATCGTCCTGATGACCGTACGCTTAGTCGATTTTGGCCCTTTTACCTCATTGCTTCGCATATTGGCTGTGGTTGTATTTGTACCACGAAAGTCAACGTGACTGCCAATCGTAGAAAACACGACATATAAAGAGCTCAAATGAGATGATTTCATCGAGATGACGAGTGCATGCTTGGACTCTTCGTTATTTTAAAATGTTCGTTAAACTGGCGTTCATTCAAGTGAGAGTTTCCTGTAGCTGGCCTTACGAGGTGCTGATTATCTCGAGGGAGAAAATCCTTGGCGAGTTTTTAATGAATGCTCTGTAGAAAATATTTCGATTAGGCGAATTTCGAGTAGTGAATACTTTACTTGAAGCAACTGCATTTGTTGAGCCGGGCTCAGTTTCGTGTTCAATTCGACAAAGTTTCCCGCTGTGGAGCTGTAGGATAGCTGATGCGAGCTGCTCCCAAATTACCCAATCATCGGCAGTGGTGCAACAGTGCTTGTGCATGCAGTGCCGCCGTGTCAAAACAGTCCAACAGCCGACTAAAACAAGGAACCTGCGCTTGAGTTCCTGCACTGAACTATCATACATATTGTGCCCAGTGTTCGTCCTCAACGGGAAGAAGAGTGCGACGAAAACGTTTTAATGGCTGAGGTACGGTGAAATATTCTACATCTAACCGAGGCTGAAGGATATATCAGAAAGCTAGGAGATTTCGTATCGCCGCAGCAAGCTGTGCCAGATGCCGCGCATAGAAGTGAACCTTCTGGACACCTTGGAGGACGCCAGTCCAAATTAGTATTATGAAATTCTTGTCTAAAAAAATTATTTTCACACTAATGACGTCACATCTGATGTGTTCAGTTCTGTTTCGTATTCTAATGAACATTCAGTTTAGCGTACTTTCAGTTCAATGAACAAAATATTGAGGTCCCTTGAAGTTCTCTTCATTAGGAGTTCACCGTATAGGATTAAAAAATGTACAACGAGCGAATACCGTGTCGTAGAATAAAATCAAGCGCTTAATAAAAAAGTAATAGGTAAAGAATAGCTGGCCGTAATACTTCGCTTCAAATTATACCTATAGAAGAGAGAGAGAGAGATAAAGATGCAAGGAAAGGCAGGGAGGTTAACCAGATGCACATCCGGTTTGCTACCCTGCACTGGGGAAGGGATAAAGGGGAGAAAAGAGGTTGCAGAAAGATGAGAAGGTACACACAATCACGAGCACACTCGGGGAGCACACACAGTCTAGAGGCGGTCGCTCAGGTTTGTTGACTTGAAGTAAAGTAGCAGTGCTTTTGTTGCTTTCTGCGCAACTGAGGCAGATGCCCAAGGTCCTAGTATTTTCTCCACACAAAATGGTCCGGGGTCAAGTCGATTCAAAACCATCCGGAGCTGGCATCGCTGTGTGTCGTAGCAAGCGCAACTGCACAGGACGTGTTCGATGGTCTCTTCAGCTCCGCAGTAGTCGCATGTAGGAGTGTCTGCCATACCAATGCGAAAGGAGTACACCTTTGTAAATGCAACACCCAATCAAAGGCGGCATAACAGTGTCGCATCGGAGCGGGAAAGTTGTGATGGTAGCTTTAGCTTAAGCGAAGAATCCAGTTCATAAAATTGACACCTTTGGAAGCTGGTAGACGACCAGAACGTGCGTGTGGAATCTCGAGCCAGCAAGTAAAGTTGTCTTGCTGCATCATTCCTTGATAGAGGAATCGGGACTTCACGGGTTCCTTCATGGGCTGAGCGGGCTGCATCATCGGATAATTGATTTCTGGTAATACCGATATGTCCAGGCAGGCATTGATATATAATATCATGCCCTCGTGCTAGAGCTTCATGATGGCAATGTCTTATTTCATGTACCAATTGTTCATGATTCCTCCTACGCATGGCAGACTGCAAATTCTGAAGCGCTGTCTTCGAATCACAGAATTTGACCCCATTTCCTGGACGTTCTTGAAGGAGATATTGTAAAGCAGCCCTTATAGCAGCAAGCTCTGATGCCGTAGATATAGTCATATGGACAACTTAAAGTTGATTGTCATTGCTGCAGCCGGAATTACAGCGGCACCTGATGAGCTGCTGGACGAGACGGACCCATCAGTGTATATCTGCGTTCGGTCTAAGTACAACTCATGTAATAATAGCAGTGTTGCTTGCTTCAATGCTACTCTGGAGCGACTGCTTTTCTTTTTGATTCCCAGAATTTCTAGACGTACTTGCGGCTGGTCGAGGCACCACAAAGGACAACCCGTTCTCACAGCTGGCGTATATCCTGATGGAATGCTGTTTAGGTGCTTGGCTATGACGTCTGAAAACGTAGTACGTGGTCTTCCGGAAGGTAGAAGGGCCAAGTGGTGGTCTGGGACACGGCTAGCATGTCGAATGTGCGCTCTGAGGCAATCCACAACTATATATGTCCATACCTATATATGTCTTTGGCAAGCATGATTGCGGCATACGTAGAAGCGCATCGGGGCAGTCCTAGGCAGATACTCAGTGCCTGACCCTGCAAACTCTCCAATGAATGAGTATTCGATTTGCAAGTGTTAGTCAGTACCGGCAAGCTGTAGCGCAATAGACCCAGAAATAGGGCCCTGTACAGCTGTAGCATGGAGGCCACAGAAGTTCCCCATGCTTTACCGCACAAGAATTTCATGATATGCACAATAGATAGCAGTCTCTTCTTCAAGTACGCACAATGTGGGCTCCACGAAAGACTTCTGTCGATTATTATGCCCAGGAAACGATGCGTCCGTGCATATTTGACACTCTGCCCATTGATGTAAACAGGGTATGGCGTCATTGGTTTGCGTGTAAACGCCATCAACGCGCACTTCACAGTTGATATAGTTAGGCCTTGTTTCTGAAGGTAGGCTGTTGTGAGGGTTGCTGCCCGCTGTATTCGTGCACGCACCTGAGGGCGAGTAACTGCAGCACTCCAGAGGCAAATATCATCGGCGTATATGGATAGGCACACCGACTGTGGCAGAACCTTCACCAGACCAATAAGGGCCACATTGAACAATGTGGGGCTTAAAACACCTCCCTGAGGTACTCCGCAGTAGGTGTAAAGTTGGGCAGTTGTACCCTCATCTGTTTGTACAAAGAAACCCCTGCCAGTTATATAATCTTTTATCCATTGAAACATTCGTCCACCAATGCCCATTGCTGTGAGAGAAGTGAGGATGGCATCGTGAGCTACACTATCATATGCGCCCTTCACGTCAAGAAAGAGTGCTACTGATATGCGCTTTCGACTTTTTTCTTCTTGAACAAATGTCGATAAGTCAAGGACACAGTCAATGGAGGAGCGGCCCCGACGAAAGCCTGCCATGCAAGAAGGGTATTTGGTGTATCGTTCCAAGTACCACTCGAGACGAAATAGAACCATTCTTTCCATCACTATTCCGAGGCAGCTTGCGAGGGCAATAGGGCGATACGCTGTCAAGTCCAATGGTGATTTTCCCGATTTCAAAAGTGGTATTAATCGACCTATTTTCCATTCTCGAGGAACACTGCCGCTGAGCCAGGAGTTGTTGAAACATGTTAAAAGTTCTTTTCTGGCTTTTTGTCCAAGGTGTCCCAACGCACTATAAGTAATACCATCAGGAACTGGCGATGACATGCGCTTAGAAGCGACTAACGCACCTTCCAGTTCTTTCATGGTGAACGGAATGTCCATTTCTGGTAATCGCGTCTCAGGAACGATCACGGCGTCGATGCTTTCGTTCATAATATTCCCGGCAACTGTCGTACAAAATCCTTCAGCCACCTCGAGTTCTGTTTTTCCATGATGGAGTGCCAAAGCTTTAAAAGGGTGCCGTTGTTGTGGAGAGGAGCGAAGACCACGAATTGTTCTCCAGATATATGACAGAGGTTTATGAGGGTCTAGAGATTCGCAGAATGCTTTCCAGCGTTCGCTCTCCAGTTTGTAAATTCGTCGTTGAATCTTTTTCTGGAGCCGCCTCGCTTCCCTCAGATCGTAAATTGATCTTGTGCGTCTGTATCGTCGTTCAGCACGCCTTCGTATAGCTCGTAATTTTTCCAGTTCGATGTCAAACTGTGTTACTTTAGACGAAAATGGTAATTTACATTTGGACGCTTGCACAGCTTCCGCTATGGTATTTTCCAGGCTGCAGGCGAGGCCTTCTTGGCAAGCGTTCTCAACAAGCGATGCAAACATCGACCAGTCAGTGCCAATTGCAACACCGGAAGAGAAATTTTTTATGATACCATCGATCGTCACGTAGGTGGGTATGTGATCACTCCCATGAGTCTCAATATCGCAAAACCACTTAACTTTGTGAGAGAAGCACCGTGACACCAATGTCAGGTCAAGGCAACTGCCATACGTGAGACCCCGCAGATATGCGGGGGTACCATCGTTCATGATAGAAAGGTCGTAATCGGAAGCGAATGTCACAATGTTCCGGCCCCTGGCATTCATCCTAGTGCTCCCCCAAAGCATGTGATGGGCGTTGAAGTCACCGGTGATGATCCAAGGCCCATCGGTTCTCATTAGGATGTCTTTTAATCTGTCGCAGTCAAATCGCGATGACGGAGATATATATCCACCAATAAGCGTGAACGAAACTGCATTCTTCTTCACACGAAGACACACGTACTGATTGTCGTCATTTGAACTTATTGGGTGCGAAAGATAAGTCAAGTCTGTGCGAATGTGAACAATTATTTTGCTTCGTTCTTCGCAAGCGGCTAAACAAAAAGCTTCATAACCGGACAATCTATAAGGCGTTGATACGTTTGGTTCACATATGACAAGTATAGGGAATTGATTGGCCCGAACAAATTGGCGAAAGTCCAAGATACGGGACTTCATGCCTCTGGCATTCCACTGAAAAATCGACGCACTTTTAACTTCAGTGCGGAAGACGAAATTTTGTTGAGCCATTGTGCTTATACGAAGTTAGCAAGAACTGGATTCAGTGCATCCAGTATTTGCAGTGCACTCTTAGCAGACGAAGATTGTATGTTGCTCAGTAGCGTGCGAATCGTGGAAATTAATAATTGCACGATTGCAGCCACTTGCCTGTCTTGGTTGGAAAGATCTCGAACCGGGACGATTGCAGTCACTTGCCTGTCTTGGTTGGAAAGATCTCGAACCGGGAGCGCGGACTGGCCGTCATGAAGCTCCTTCGGTTCGCTTGATGCTGCTTCCCTTTGAAGTGGAGGCCACTCTGTCGCAGTTAGGGTATGCTCACTGGCTTTGTCCTTTACAGCCTTTCCCATGGCATGTGGTCTGGGAGGCAAAGGAGGTGGTACTGATGAGGGATCACGCAAACGTGTCGAGGAGGTAGCGGGCGTCCACGAGGACCGACGTCGACGTGAACGACGCCTTCTGACTTTAGCTGCGGCTTCTCGATGAGATGAGTGATCGCGCACCATCTCCTTCAAGATGGCAATTTCCTTCTGAACCCGCGGGTAGTCCTTCGATGTGGCTTCATGGGATCCTTTGCAATTAGAGCATTTCTGGACAGTTGCGACGCACTTATCCGCTTCATGGTGCTCGGCGCAGCGGTGGCATACCACCGAATTCTCGCAGACGCTGCTCACATGTCCAAGTTTTATGCATTTACGGCACTGGAGAGGCTTTGGAATGAAAGGCCGCACAGCATGTCTGAAGTACCCCACCTTCACATGAGAGGGGAGTGATGTGCTCTTAAACGCAAGCTTCACACAGCGAGACTTGCCAAGCCTGGTGACATCAACAATTGGAGTATCAGTTGTTGACTTGACAAGAAGTTGTAAGTCTTTATTGAAAATAGCGACATCAATGTCGTAGATCACGCCGGTTACTACATCACATCCCAAGGGAACATGAGAGCGCACCTGGTTGCCGTCCAAGTCAGTTACACTGCGCAGTACGCCCAACGCACTTGCGTGCAAAACGTCCACAGCCAGTATATTCTTTCTGGCGTTTACTCTTATGTCCATGATCTTACTTGGCACGAGCGTTTCCAGAGACCTCGATACAGACTGTCTGTTAAGGCGTTTCATGCTGACGGTAGGAAGTGCAGGCAGAAACAGGATGGTATAAGTGTTCGATTTTGGCGCTTCACTTACAGTTTGAATAGTTGAGGATAAGGATGTCCTCATGTTCCTTCTCTTCGCCTCGCGGCTCAGCACAGGTTGGAAACCGTCATCTGAGAAGTCCTCACTGCTGAGATAGTAAGCATGAGTATCTTCACTGTCGCTGTCGCTCGCTTGTCCCATCCGCTTCCTGGAGGCGGGCGCCGCTGACGCCGCTGGTGCCGGCATGCGCCCGGGGTGGTCTACATCCATCCCCTCCAAGGGAGCAGCGAAAACTGATCAACAGACTTAAATTACAACTGAAATACGCCGGAGTTAGCAGAAGTAGCTCCTATTCAAAACACACTTCTTCGTCTTCGTCTTGGAAGATATATATACCTATAGAAGGTTAACAAACAAATGGGCTCGATCTACGAATGAAAACAAAATATTGATTTTTTTTCAAAATAGTCTCTGTAGCTATTAGAGCGTTTTAACCCACAATTTTTTTATGCCGGAGTCCACTACGGCTCCACTGACATATTTCCGTCGCGGATGTTCCGTAGTAAATATATACTAGCAAATTGTTAAAAGAGCAAGAATGAATGATTTTGCAACAGGGCGTCGAACCAAGGACATCGCCCATTTTATTGCGTGACGCTAAACACTAGGTCACAAAAAAAAACGTTCCGCGATTGGGTATCGGCAAGCTATCTGTATACACCATACACCGTTTTACAGTCCTCTGAGCTCCGTAGCTCTAGCGCGTTTTCGTCATCAGTAGCGAGATGGCGCGACGGGCTCGCCTTAGGTAAAATTACTGTATATGCTTCCTTTAGGTAGCCAAAGGTAGCATATACAGTAACTCTAGCCTTAGGTAGCCATTGGTAGATGCCTCGATGCGCTCATTGGGCAAGCTCTAAAAGGCGTCGCTTCTCGCATTTCAGTAAGTGCCACATCCACGGAGCAAGGTCTCTGCTGCGCTCGCACTTATCAAACTCGTGATTCGTTATAGCACGAAGGTCGGTATTTTTGCTTGGAAAAACGAAAGCCGCATCCAATAGCTACTTCTTGCTTATCGTAAACGTTGATTGACCAATCAATCTGCAAAACTATCATTTACTTCTTCTCTTACGCACTACTAGGTGATTATCATCGTGTCTACATTTTCTACCCCCAGTAAATTACTTCTTTCTATCGTTCACTGTTGGTAAAGTGAGAAAGCAGCCAGCTGCCAACAAACCTGTGCTACTTAAAGGCCTAAATACTGCTGACTGTGGAAAAATATGTCGGAGAACCCTTAAGCATCGCTTTGAAGGGTTGAATGCGGCCCTGCCGCGGTGGTCTAGTGGCTAAGGTACTCGGCTACTGACCCGCAGGTCGCGCGATTGAATCCCAGCTTCGGCGGCTGCATTTCCGATGGAGGCGAAAATCCTGTAGGCACTGTGCTCAGATTTGGGTGCACGTATAAGAACCCCAGGTGGTCGAACTTTCCAGAGCCCTGCACTAAGGCGTCTCTCATATTCATATGGTGGTTTTGAGACGTGAACCTCCATATATATATATATCTATCAAGGGTTGAAAGCAATAACGATATCCTGTTACGAGTGCGTACTTCAAACGCTTAGTGCATGAAGCCTTTTCGAACTTGCAATGCACCTTTTACGTCACCTTAAGGGGATAGGCACAGTAAGGTGTGTGCATTGATTGTAGTGGCTGGCTGACTATAAACTCATATTCGCATGTTCCGATGCCCGACGGAATTGTATGCTTGTTCCACACATTATTACTTCAATGCTTCATGTTTAGTTGTGACGCATGTTACGGGACGCGTGTGTTTCAACGCCGAAATTTCTGCGACACGAACTCCTTGAAGCTCTCGCGTGAAAATTCGGGGGATGGTAGAAGGATCACGGGCCCAGTTTGCGACCCCCTCGCACGAGATCGAAACAGGGTCAAGACTTGGTGTATGCTTTGCACGAATGTATCACGGACGTGATATATCAATATTTAGAATATGAACAACGCTACTATAGGAGCCTCTACGATTGCAGCTTGTGTTAAGTAGTTCTGAACACATAACATAAATCACTGAACCAGCATTTCGTACATGTAATTAACACCCTGCACGGAACTTCAAAAATCAATGAGGTAATCTTGACGGTTTTTAAGGTGTCAGTCATGGGTTTGGCGGGCATTTTCCGCCCACGTCTGGGTTTCCTCATATTGTGTTACTTCTTAGTAGTGTTTTTATTCAAATTCTTCATTGATTGGTTTATTCTGTCACGCGCGTCTATTGCAGAGTGAGTGGCGGAGTTTGTCGGCTTTCTGTCGCAAGTACCCATTGATGGAGATTGCGGTTTTACCAACGGCGTACTTCTAGGGATGGGCCTAGCATAGCTGCATAATTGATTACCACTACACCATCACAGAAGTCCGCAATCACGCACTGCTTTAGTGCTACCAAGGTGAATACGGTTGCCCTTCACCAGAGTTGACAAGATGCGCGGGTCGTTGGACTAATTCGGAGAAATTCAAAGCAGTACAGTATAATACACTTGAACAAAGGTATACGTGGTAAACAGGCAGCTTCGACATTGTACAAATCAAAATCACTACGTTTTAATTAGAGACGCCATATAAAATTGTGGACACCAGTTAAAATTTGAATTCTTGAGGTTCATTAGCGCCTGTACAAATCCAACTACCGGGCCTCTTCTCCATTTTATGCATTCCGAAACGTGCGTTTGGTCGTTGAGAATGAAACCCCTTCTCGTGATTAGAAAAAAGACACCATCTGCTCCAAGTCACCACACCACATGAAAAAAAAATGACAAACAGCTAGTCTACAAATAAAACGGTTTTTATTATTGTTATTGTATTGTAAATGCACGTAGCAAACGGATTTAGGTATAAGCAGCAAACTCCAAGCAAATCACAAGTGTACGTGCACTCTGCGTTCCTTTACAAAAAAAAACGAATAATCCTGTACAAATTCTGAGTCCTTAGTATAAGTTTCCAGCCGTGTTTTTTTAATTTAAAATAAGAAAGCAGGGAGAGGCCCTGAGGTTGTATATTTGCTGGGAAGTTTAAAAATAATATATGCATTCTAACGATCACTTACAGCTCTGTGTGAGAAGATTGGGGTATGTGATCTGCAAATGTCATCGTTGTCACTTTATATGACATGTATGTGCGTTTAAGCGTGTGAGTGTCAGCCAGCGTTGTATGTTGCCATTGCGGTGAGCTTGACGCACTCTTTTTGTCTGTTGACGTCACGCAGAACGCAATCTTATCTAGTTGGAGCAGCTGACCAGTAATCCCTTGCATACGACCTGATGGCATTAAGTCTGCCAGAACAAGACCCTCACGAGGAATGAAGAAATGAAGACGAAGAAGTGTGAATTTAAGGGTTCCTTTTATTAGACACAACATTAATGAGAAGCTGGGATATCAATCAGAAGTCGATGTTGCGGAGCAGATCAACTGCGTCACAGCGTTTCTATTTTTCAATTGTTTCATTTGACCATACATATATATATACAGCCATATTTGATTTTAGTTATCATTATAATCCTTATTTGTTTCTTCTGCTAGGTAAGCGAACTGTGTCTCCCACTTAGTAAGAATAACTATATTTTATAGTCTGGTGTCATTTGCACTGGTTTCTGTTTAAAATCGTTCTCTTTTACCAGCTTTCATAACTTACATGACGTAATGCAAAACGAACACCATATTGTTTGTACATATCAAGGAATAGCATAGTAATAGCAATAGTGTAGCTGCGAACGCCCACGCGACCTCGACCGGAAAGTAGCAAAACTGACAGTGCCAGTGTTCGCCCCAACTACAACAACGAAACGTCACGTCAATCTCAACAGGCCTCAGAAAATCAACCATTCAATGGAGACCGTGCCTCTGCATCAGTCATGCAATTGATTCTGCCAATGCTTTTCGCAGCACTTAAGGCAATCCTGTCTGCTCTACCGGAAGCAAACAACCTGCCGGAAGTAAAAGCCCTGCTGCCTCTGGAAGCACTATCGTGTCAACAATCCGGGTCAAACCTG
Organism: Rhipicephalus annulatus; assembly: GCA_013436015.1. NCBI lineage: Eukaryota > Metazoa > Arthropoda > Arachnida > Ixodida > Ixodidae > Rhipicephalus > Rhipicephalus annulatus. The sequence continues at coordinate 168,086 of WOVY01000804.1, read as the reverse complement.
CGACAAGTAACATATGAATAAGCGCTACAAAGTGTCTCCATATACCAGTGGAATGCCAATGGTCTTCGAAGGAAGTGTGCTGACTTCCGTACACTCCTTCTGCAGTATAATTTTCCAATACTTTGCATCCAAGAGGCAGGAATGAATGATGATTTCCGCCTCTCCAACTACGTGATATATAAGTCATCTCGTCCAAGTGGTCCTAGCAGAGTGCATGTGTGCGTCAAAAAGGACTTACCTTCTCACCAAGTACACTCAAGTGATTCGGACTTCCCGGAATTCGTCGCTTGCAAAGTATCCTTTGTCGAGCAGTGCGTAACAGTGATCAATTTTTACCTACAACCTTCAAGCCGCATTTCGGTGGAAGAGCTAACAAATATCTTCAACATTTCTAATTCATATACGTTTATAAGCAGAGACTTTAATGCGCACAACATAATCTGGGGTAGCGATCGATGTGATGCACGTGGGAACATTGTTGAGTGTGCCGCAGACAAATGCAATTTGAAAATTTTAAATGACGGCTCCCCAACTTTTCTCCGAGGGCATAATTACTGTAGTTGCATCGATGTAACCTTGTGTTTCCAAGATCTAGCGAATGGTGTGGTATGGACAACGGATGTAGAAACACGTGGGAGTGACCATTTTCCCATTCTAATAAATCACCCGTACTTGCGAAAAGACGACACCAGACGCTACAGCAAACTGACCAACTGGAAAGCTTTTCGGTACCACCTAACAAACAAAAATAGTGAACTCACGGCAATTGAAAGCTTTACTGAATTTCTGCAAAATAATGCGAATAAATGTACAAAGAAAGTCCCGATTCTAAAAGACTATGCTGCAGTCGATGGAGAGTATGAACATCTAAGAGCCATCAGACGACGTTCAGAAAGGACATATCGACGCAGCGGAACTTTAGAAGCATACAAAAATGCACAAAAAATCCACAGTGTATTGCGCAGATGGCTAGAAAATTTAGGTAAACGACGCTGGCGTGATATCTGTGGTACGCTCTCTCCCCACACACCTGTTCCAAGAATTTGGCTTGTAATTCGAGCACTCAGTGGCCCTGTATCACAGAGCTTCTCATTTCGTGCTCTTGCTGTAGCCTTGGACAAACCGGAAGCTGTGGTAGCAGATCAATTTCGTCAAATTATCATTAAACCCGCCGCATCACAATGTGCCTTATTTGATAATTCTGTCACGTTAGTCAGCCACAAAATTAATGCTTGCTTTTGGACCCAGCATCCTCAACTAGACCCTGTATTTACGTTAAGGGAGCTGCATTGTGCTATAGCATCATGTCGTCAAAAATCGACCTCTGGACCGGACGGCATTACGTACAATATGCTAAAGAACCTTAGGCCCACAGGCACAACTATTTTCTAAGATATTTACAATAATCTATGTACGCAAGAAATTGTACCCGAGTCTTGGAAGTCTCCTCTCATCATTCCGATCTTAAAACCGGCTAAGACGCCCTTGAACCTTGAATCTTTCCGTGCAATCCGTCTGACAAGCTGTCTATGTAAGGTAATGGAAAAAATGATTGATGCGCGACTTCAATGGTGGTGCAACAGAACTGGTGTATTTTCCAACTACTTGACAGGTTTTAGGAAACAGAGATGCATAATGGATGCAATACTGGACTTACTAACGTATGTGGAGCATGAACGCGCCTGTGGTAGTTTGACGGTTCCAGTGTTCTTGGACATCAAAAGGACATTTGACAAAGTCAGTCACACTCATGTTCTGCTGAGTATGTTGGACCTCAGACTGTCCAGCAGGTCTTTGCAATGGGTATCCAAATTTTTATCAGGTCGTAAAATATTCATTCAGACGAGCGAAGTAAGGAGTGCAAAACACGACGTCAGACAGGAAGTGCCACAAGGAAGCGTACTCAGCCCTCTTCTTTTCAACTGTGTTATGGCTGATTTAGCTGAAAGACTGCCTTCCAGGTTGAAATACTCCTTATATGCAGATTATGTGTGCATTTGGGCATCTGTCACGGACATACGGTTAATTCAGATTGCATTGCAAGACGGAATAAATATTATGAACAACTTTTTAAAAGAAAGAGGAATGATTCTATCGCACGCAAAGACATCTGTGTTGCCCTTCACCCGTAAGCAGTTAAAGAACTTCAATCTCAATTTAGAAAAAGAACCACTAATGATTGTGACACAGCATCGGTTTCTCGGAGTAATATTTGATAGGCAGCTATCATGGGCACCTCACATAAAGAAACTCGAAAACGAGGTAAATACGCTAGTGAATATACTCCACAGAATAACTGGGACATCATGGGGCGGATCTGTATCATCCATGCTCGCTGTTCACAATGTTTTATACGACAAAAAGTTGCATATTCTGCAGCAGTGTTACACGGCCTTTCCTGCACTTCAGAGGAGCGACTTCAAAGACTATTAGCTAGGAGACTGCGCGTCTGCATAGGTATCCCACGAGCGACTTCCTGCAGCCTTGTCATAGCAGAGACTCGACAACCACCCTTTCCAGTCATGAGAACAATTGAAACATGCCGCCATTTTTTTCGCTTACAGACGCAACACAAGGACCACCCATTGGCACTGGAGATTTTACTAAGAGATAAAAGCAATGCTCATAACGATGTACAGAGTAATGTACATATATTATCCAGAAATGAATGTTGGAGCTCTGAAATGGACTATCCTCCATGGCTGCTTGTAATACCAAGCATTGAATTCTCAGTGGATGGCATTATCAGAAAGAGAGACATGCTCATCCAAGCTGCTCAACAACTAGCGCTTTATCAGATACACATGCGGTATCCAGGGTACATACATATTTACACAGATGACTCAAGTACTACAACGTCTTCAACATCGGCATTTATCATACCACAGCTCAATATTCAGGAATCGTTTAAATTAAGTCGCATGACGTCATCTACTACATTTGAGCTCTTCGCTATTCTGTATGCTCTAAAGTTTATAAACTCAGCAGCAGACGCCAGAAAATGGGTACTTTTCAGTGACTCACAGGCCACATTAAGATCACTCTCCAGTACAAACAGGACAGTAATAAGTTATAGTATGACATACGAAACGCTTAAGGAGCTCACCAAAGCAAAGAAGGCGCAGGATGAGATCCAATTCCAGTGGATGCCTGGCCATTGCAACATTCCTGGAAACCTTCAGGACTTCATTAGGTTCCCATGCAGAATGCACTTCTCTTTCAGTGTGGCCTGTGCGTCTCCTTTTTGTAGTTATCATTTTTTAAAACCCTCGGCGATGATAGAGATTTGTCTACCGTTATTCATTCCAGGCGTTTGCATTTGCCCTACGGTGCTTTTATTTTCCTGGATAAGTGCTAATATTGTTGCTAAATTACAAACTTAAAAATTCCGCCCTGGGTCTCATCTACTTGCGAACGGCACTTGCGACGTCACAAGTAGTGTTCTCTGAAACAAGTTCCGCCGTTCATTGCATAGGGTTTCGCCGAACCGCCACTCAAGGGACTGAATTCCTATGGAAGAACGCTGGTTTCATTCCTACAAAAGAAAAAAATCTGCACTTAGATACCACCGCAAGACACTACACTTATTCGGTAGGGTAAATGCATTGAATGCGCCTTGAGCATCTGGCAGCTATGGGCTATGTTCAGGCCACCACTGGCTTTAAGCCGACATTTGTTTTCCGGACGAGAGGCGCCCCAAAAAGGTATGTTGCCTCGCTTTGTGTAATGAAGACTTGAAGTAGCTACTATTTGGCAAGGAAAGAGAGAGGGAGAGCAAATCTAATTTGGCTGTACGGTGGCCGAAAATCCTAGCCCCACGGGCGAAGGCTCGTCGCGATGTTCCAGGCAAGCGAAGAGGGCTTGTCATCTTCACGAAGAGACAGTATCAGTAGGAGACCAAAGAAGCCTTCGCAGAAACGTTTTTCTAAGACCTGTAGCAGAGGATTGAGATAAATGCAGTGGCTATTTGCGAGAAGCTACATGTTTGAACTTAGAGAAATTAGATCATAACGCCAGCAAGTTTAGAAGTTTATTAGGGACGAAGCTCCTTATGGTGTGGGTTGGTCTATCATCCGATGGTGTATGTAGCCACCGGTGGCACATACCCGAAAGAGCGGTTCTTAGAATGTCTGCTGAATGGCAGCACTTGTATATAATGAATACACGATGAAAATATGTGAGATGGCTGTACTCGTAGAGTTCACTACATAGACGGACGGACGACGGACGGACGAACGCACATACAAATAGACGGATGGACTGATGGATGCATAGACAGACAGAGGGGAAGACGCACAGATGGACGGATGGACGGATGGACGAACAGACAGACAGAGGGACGGCCGCAAGAACAGACGCACGGACGGATGCAGGGACAAACGCATGCACGGACGGAAGCAAGAACGAATGGGCGGACGAAAGCACAGACGCACTGACGAACGTTTGGTTCCACCAATCATCATTCACTCCATGGATATACTGTTATTTTTTTTTCATCGCCCCGGCGTATAAAGGCGCACGTTCACTTAGGTCAATCATTTTCGTGGGGGGTACTTGGCAGCTATTCTTCCGAAAGTTCCTCGTGAGAGCCCTACACAAAGTCACCGCCAGTGACCCTTTCTTGCTCCACTGTAACAAAATCATCACGGATTTCCTGCGGTGAAAACACACACACACACACACACACACACACACACACACACACACACACACCGATCCCACAGGTTACATGAAAGATGTTAAGTACTTTTTCTAGTTCCTATCCTGAGCCGATTACGGCCGAGTTGCAAATCACGCTACTGACGAAGCGGGAAACGTGCGTTCTCGGATCTCCCTGGGAATAGGCACTGACTGTTTCCTGGAGCTTCGGCAGGGCTACATTCAGTCCACCTTTTTCTTCCCCAACGATAGAGCGATGACAACGAAAAAAGGAGTCCATATCAGGTACTGTCTCGCATCAGAACTGAGCAACCTCCTGTTAGCGAGCATGCGCCTACAGCGTGAAGCTGAACTTCCCTGATCGAGCGTGCATCGTTTGTTCCGATGAATTATGGATGCTTTTCCCGAAGACAGATTGCGATGTGACCTGTCAAGGGACATCTATTGCTGCTGTAGTCTGCCGGATTTCAGCTGGTCATTACTTTTGCTCTTTGCCTTTCTGTAGGCTTTTACATTTTTATTACCCTGCGCTTATGATGGCCCAAGTTTCGCTCTTTTGCAACGCAGAAGCAGCAATTATTGCTTCACACTCGCTATGAGGCAGAGAAGTACAATAGAAAGAATGTATTCAAACTTCATTTAAAAATGTTACACCACTATTTTAATAACCTATCCCTAGCTGTCCTTGGCTAAACATCACCCAGATTTATCTCGGCAAAATAACTTCATTAAAGCAGCATTAGCACCTAAAATTTGCAATCAATTTTTTTTCTGTTGAACTCAGTTGCCAACGATACACCTATCATGAATAGAAAGGTATTTTTGCCCTATCACGCGATAGTTAATCAGTTAGAAAAGGCTTTATACCACCCAGCCGCACCACGTTATTCTATTGGCTAAGGTACTCGGCTGCTTACCCGCAGGTCGCAGGATCGAATCCCGGCTGCGGCGGCTGCATTGCCGATGGAGGCGAACATGTTTCAGGCTCATATACGTAGATTCAGGTGCACGTTAAAGAAGACCAGATGATCGATATATCCGGAGTGTTCCACTACGGCATCTCTCATAATCACGTCGTGGTTGGAGGACGTCAAACCCCAGATATATATATAAAAAAGAAATGAAACCACCCAGTCGCAGTTTCGCCTTCATAGTCGCTGAGTGGAACGGGACTCGGCATGGCTTCCGTGTAAATATAACCACCTATATACGTGAGTCTACAAACAGTGAGCAAGACCTTTACCACTCTTTTTAACGAAAGCTCCCTACAAGACATTGGTAATATGCTTGATAACGCACATTCACAATATATCACATTGTGATAGCGTCGTGATATGACATTGTCATCACGCATAGTCACAATATGCCTAATCATGCATATTCACATTTTCAAGTCGACTCCTCGAAAATGCATTGCCCGACACTAGGCTATGTATTCTCGCTCAACACTGCCTCATCTTTCCATTTAAAACGTCAGCTATCGGAGATAGTACTTGCAAGGATCGTCGCAGCCTACCCAAATGCGGGATGAAAGTGGCGGAAGCTTGTTTAAAAGAAAACCGCAGGAGCGTATTGCGTGCGCTGCTGCGAAAAACACTTTGAATTTGATTTTAAATACTTTCTGGCTGAAATTTAGCAGATGATGCTTGTGTGTGCACACAAACCTATCGCATAATTTATCTCGCCTTCAAAGCTTTGTGTCAGTTTTTTTATTAGTACATTTAAGCGGAACTTTCATGCTATATATTTAATTTGTGGCCACTATTCTTGCTGACATGCGCACAGAGTGACCAAAGCCCCTTCAAACTCATTGATTGGCTTTTCCCCTGGGTCTTCCACGACAATTTTTAATGCCGCCAATAAATATAATGAATTAATGAATGAATGAAAGAATGAATGAATGAATGAATGAATGTAGTTCATGTTCATTTGGTTTCTTGTGCTTTTGATGCTGTTTTCATAGCTGCTCAACCTCGTGCAGCCCTTGGAGACCGTTTACTTATTTTCACAGTACCTCAAGTTTCTAGTAGCTAACCAGAATTCTCTTGAGGCTGCTTCACTTCGTAAGTAAGCATTAACAAAATTCCACTTTCCTTTTAACGAAGTTTTTTCAGCGTCAGTGTAGAGTAGGAATTCATTTCCCTACCGACACATGTTTCTATAACCGATAAAGCAATATGTTGAACAAGACAGTGGCTATTTGGGAGCTGAAAGAGAAACTGTTGCACAATTCTCAATGTTCAAAGGATTACCCAATTTTTGTCGGTAAAACTCTTCAGCCCTTTAAAATAAAAAGCTTCTTGTGGTAAGATTGTTATTCGGGCACATAAGTATTCTTATGGGACAGTAACACACACTCTTGCACGTACTTCATGAACATTCTCCGCGGCCGCTGATACAACTGACCTGCCTCACGCAGTTGCCCTTCAGAGAGTGGACAAAGGATCTGCATTCGACTGGCGTAAGAATCTAATGCAACACGACAACAGTGTCTTTGCAACTTTTAGCTGTCTAACGGTAGGTGTTCTTGATGAATAGACGTTTAACACACCAACGTCAAACACCCTTTGAGAATACCAAATCACAATGGCAGCTCTCGCTGTGTTTGCATACCTGCAGCCAAAGAGTTGAACGTGTACTGCCCACGAGAGTCCTCACACGTGCAGAACTAATTAGGTTAGGGAAGCGAAACGACCGTGGACACCGCAGCGAACAAGTCCGCATCACGAGGAGCTCCCATTAATTGTAGCCCGAATTGGATTATGCCACGCTCGTAAACCTTCTTGGAGTAGTTCACAATTTTAGCACGTTTACTTTTACTTGACGTTCTCAATTCTTGCCAAACTATCTGCGTTTAGTCCTACTCAGTGAGCACATGCTCACGATTCGTGGCACAGATGTAAGCTGTTCAGCTGGCTTTTTCTGCGTACTTTTCTTTTAGCGATTCCACAGCAGCTGAGAAATTGGAGGGAAATAATGCGCCAGTGCGCTTGCCTAACTTCTTTCACATAGCTTCTTGTTTGAGCTAGGTCACCTCTGTTCCGGTTTTCAAATATCCCATCTCCGCTGTTGTCGGAACCAGTTCTACAGATTTTCTGTTATTTATTTTCGTATACAAGGTCATCTGAGCTTGCAATAGTTATAGATGTGGATTCGAGCAAACTACGTTTACTCTCAGATTGTGTGTTTAGAAAAAAAATGGCAGCATATCCAAGGAGTGAATGATGGAGAGTGGGGCGAAGCATCCGTCCGTCCATTCGTTCTTGCTTCCGTCCGTTCATGAGTCCGTCTGTGTGACCATCCATGCGTCCATCTGCCCGTCCGTGCGTGCGTCTGTTCGTGTGTCCGCACGTCCATCTGTGCGTCCGTCCCTGTGTTCATCCACGCATCCACTCCGGTTTCCGTCCATCCGTCTGTGCAGCCATCCGTGCGTCCGTCTGTGCATCTGTCTGTGTGTCCATTCGTCCTTCTATTCGACACTTCAAGTACCACCATTTCGCATATTTTGATCATATATTCCCCATATAGAAGCAGCGCTATCCGGCGGACATTCCAAGGACTAAAGAAGAGGTGGCACACGCACACTTTTTTATTGCTTGCGCTTCGTGTGCACTTCCCACCTCTAAACAGCTCGAGTTCATGGTATATACTAGTTCACTGTATTCATGGCACTGCGGCCCAACGCTCGCTAAACCTTTCTAAAACCTAGGCGGTTACGCCCAGCGAGTATAACATAGCAACCCTTTCTTGTCTTCTGTGCATTATTGAACAATAAAAAATTCGCAGCGTGCACGTTAACTAAAAGCCGAATTCTCCTGGCTCTTATTCCCCTTTAGCAGCCATTGGCATGACCTTGAGCACTATCCTTTATTGTTCAACAACGCACAGAAGAAATCTCTCACCGGCACCACCTTGGAGGTCAAAATGTAATACTGGCTACACACTACGACTACTACTACGGCTACGAGGGACAAACAAGTGCCGCTATAAGGAGCTTTGCCCCTAAAAGGAAAGGCCGGAATGCTAACCCGTCTAGGACTGGCATGCTACCCTACACAGGAGAAATTAAGGGATGTGGGAATGCACCATGGCATTTTTATCTATCTATCTATCTATCTATATATCTATCTGTGTGTGGGTGTGTGTGTGCGTGTGTGCCTGTGTGTGAGTGTATGTGTGCGTGTGCGTGTGTGTGTGTGTACGTGTGTGTGTGTGTGTGCGTGCGTGCGTGCCAGGCCTTCTGCTCAGAGTTAACGTTAACAGTTCTCACATGTTTTTTAAGCGTAACCTGTAAAAACAACGTTCTCACGCAGCTGCCTGAACAATATCAAAACCATGAGCCCCTTATTTGAGTAATTATCGAATGCCTTCAGAATCGGAGATTATTACCAGAAACATTGATCGATGCAACCACTGTGGTTTAATCTGATACGCAGGAGCGGAAATACTGAGGTCTGCTTAAGTGCTCTTTCTTTTTTTTTCTGGTTGCGATAAAGCACGGTGGAAGCTATGCAGGGACGGATGACGCTGGAAAAAAAGGTTTCGTAACAGCGCGTCATGAGCTTGATCGCACGTGGCGAAACGCGATCAACCATTCCCGCTGGGCTTACTAAACGCCAGCGTGTGGCTCTCTTTGTGATGCCAACAGAAAACAGAGCGTGGCGTCTCTCATAATGAAATAGTAGTTTTGGGACGTTAAACCCCACAAATCAGAAAACAGAGCGTAGTGTCGGCTTCTGACAGCCCCCTTTGATGAGAAGGGCACCTGGTTCAAACGCTACTCGTGAATTATACCAACTAATGGTCAATACACTGCTGCCCGCGGTTAGACTTGAAAGGGCGGCTACCGGCAGCTCCTGAGCAAGTAAGGACGGGTATTGGTACATAAATAGAATATCTGCTGAAATGAAAACTTCGTGTGCCGGTAGTGAGCACTTGCGTGGGTGTAGGACTACGAGGTTTAGCTAGAATATTATTACCAAAGCCTTTCGTCCATAGGATGCGGGAGTTTCATAGGTTGTGTTATGAGAAAATCCTGAGAATCGTGCCCCAGGGTTGCCTAATGAACCATTCTAGCGTAGTTTTTAAGGTTCCAGAGAACCGGTAATGCATGCTTTAAAGTGTTTTATTTCAGTATACAGCGCAGTAAACGTGAATTCATCTTCTTGGTACAAAAGCATTAGACTCATCACATGCTCTTGTCCCGGTGACGTTAATTTAGAGGTCTTCAACATTCCTAATTATGTGATAACTTAAAACAAACTTGCGGATTTCATTGTTCAACACTTCTTCACAGATGCATTAAAATGATTCGAACATAGAGTATGACAGGTTGTAGGTTTCTAAAGTGAAACCATTAGATTCCTCATTAAAGACAAAAGGAAACTGTGGTGGTGGCGGCAACGCCATGGATGAACAAACTAATTATGTCAGCACGTAATATTATGATTTTATTGTGCCATCACTAGCAATGTCACATTATCTCATCATAAAGTTGACATAGTACCTTGGTTAGTGATCATCTCATTCCTACACATGTTTTTAAAAGATTCAAGGAACGTGAAAGTTGCGATTTCTTCAATCACTCATTGCCTCACTCAAGTTTCAATGACGCCCTGTCGAGTTTCCCGTGTGACATTCCTCTTTTGTTTGTCCTGATATTGCTTTCTCTATACAGCGACAGCAAAGCGGAAAAATCATAATGGTTAACATCATTGTCCTTCTCTCACTTTTACATGCCTCCACTAAACCAAAACACCAGTTCTTCCTGTTCTGTTGGGTAATGGTTCGATGTTTCTAACGATAGTATACTTTAACGACTACCTCCAGCTTATGTTCATAAGGTATATTTAGTGTGGTAACTGAGGGTAACTGAATGGTCTACCTCATGCAGATGTATAGCATAGAGAACTAAACACACTGTAGTGGAGAGGAATGCCCAACGCTGCAGCCGGATCAACAACCTTGCGTGAGGCAGCAGCTGGAGCTGCCTGGCCTGTTGATTTTTATGGGTCGCTTTCTCTAATAACAATTTGTTTCATGGCCGATCCCGCAGAATAGGTGTGAGCCATACAAATGGGCAATCATCATCATCATAATAAAAAATTGGACTGCTCTACGTACAAAAAAAACCAGAAGTGATGAAAAAACTAACAATAGCAAAAAAAGTGGCTCCGTGCCGTACCTCGGTGCACGTCTGGAAAAGGAGACCAGAAAAGTTTAAGCACTACTCGATGCAGACAGCACCAGAATATTTGGCCAGTTTCGCGATTGTTATAAACTTTTCTCTTCCGATTACACGCAGCACAAGAGCAGTCAAGCTTGTTCTATAACTTACGCGAGCAACACAGATTGGAAGTTCAATCATTGATGCATAGAGCATTTTTGTTATAGATGCGAGAATGTTTTGTTATATCTGAGCCTCGTAACGTGCAATATTGGTAAGGTAATAAAGCCTCGAGTGCACGAAGCCAATTGGGTGGTAAACGTTTACTGTAGCGCTGTTTGTTCAGTTGCCCAAGTTGCAAAACTACCACATTTCCTCACGCCTTCCTCACGAGGTGCCTTGTCTGACAAGGGCTCGCCTTGAGGTTCCTAAGAAATGGCCTCCGGACGCGTGGCACTTGAGTTTTCATAACTGTGTAAAGAAAGGGGTTAACGATTTTGAGTGCTTCGTATTCAACTAAGGGAGGACAATGAGCCGCCTCTAATTTGGGTATTGAACTCTAATACGGAAGGAAAAGCTGTTTCTTTAGTAACAATTATTAACGATTAAGAGTACGAGGTACATTGGGAGAGTATAAAGCCGCCCCGTGTGCCTGTGTTAAAAAAAGTGGGTAACGATTTAGAGTACTCGAGGTACTCTGCTCTGTGGGAGCTTAAAGCCGTCCCGTGGTGTTTGATGCTCGATTCACAAGCCAACTGGTGGGCCTATAGCTGTGTTTAGAAAAAGTTTATTTTATCATGGGACGCAACAAACCTAAGGAACGAGCGTCTGTGCAAGCACAATAACATACAAATGACAAAGCACAACATACATTACACATTTAAACAAAAGTGTCCAAGTCTGTGGGGTGTCCATAGTTCATGGTACTAATGACTACCTACACTACATATATACACTAATCACAATATGGACGATGTACATGATGATAAATGTACAGAATTCACAAGACATGGTGAAGATGTTAGAAAATATGTACAACAGGCATCAATATTCATAAACTTTATATAACTTACAGCGTTAAAATGAAGTGCATATATACAAGAGCTCACACACACATGGGACATAAACAAACATATAGAAGTAGTAAACATATGCTGATTACATGCACTAATCAGACATTGACAGGTGACTTGGCTATAGGAAGCAGGCCAGGTAGAAGGCTAATCCAACGCGTCTGTCAACTAAGGACAGAAAGCGACACGACCATTGTCGCAGAAATTGTTCCTCCCCAAGGAAGAACAATTCCTCCGACAGAAACGATAAGAGTTCAGAGTAGAGGCGTTCCAGAACTGGAAAGAGAGCACGACAACGATGACCCGCCGAAACAGCTTCGCACCTATTACGCCTCAAACAAAAAGCTCTCGCAGCTTATAGAAGGCGTGCAAAGCGACTACGCAAGCAGCGACCAGATGTTACAAAGCGATTAACACCTAGGCCACAAAAACTAAAGTTAACTGACTTCCAAAACACTTTTGCAATGACACATTGCTGCAATATATGCTGGTTAGACTCCAGTAACAGGCAGTTAGAGCAAGTGGTAGCTGGGACCATGCCCCACTTCTCCAGTCTGTCCCATGTTGGGAGTACTCTCCATCCAAGATGTCACATAACGTCACGGAGGTGACCAGGCAAAATTTATGACCTTATCGCGCTCCACGAAACCTGTCTTGATCGTGCTAGACGAGCTGTAGGAACCAGAGAAAGCAGAAGAGCCGCCGTTGTGTCTACAATGCAGCTTTCGAGATTGTCCACATCGGATAAACCCGCTGCGCGTGTCCATAAAATGCTACTGCCATTGAGTAAAATGCAGGCACGTTAAGTGTTTGTGGTGCAGAATGAAGCCGTGCACCTGGTAGTAAATTGCGTATCCTGGTGCCTCAGAAATAACAGGCAAGATCACGGGCGGGGCACTGATCACCATGCAACAACCGAACTAAGAATCATAGGACAACCAGCCGGCAGCGATCAGAGACGGATGGCAATTCAAATCCACCGCAGTTTCTCGGTTGCCCAAGAGCTTCTCGGCAAACCAGCTCTGTTCTACCCGACCAGAAAAACGAGCCAATGAGGGATTGCAACGACGTAGTGATTCGTAATCGGGGCAGTAAGACATGAGATATATATCATGCACGGCCGCAAAACACCGTCTCTGCTACATGCCTTCTTTCGAGAACCGGTAAATCATACTCTTGTGCTTCCCGGACATGTCATTTTACATCTTCGACTATTGAATTTCACAAGAAGGCTGATATGCCGTAGCAAGTATAATCAAGCCCCAGAATTCAAATAGAGTCACTTTTTTGAAGACCGAAAAAGGAACTTAGATATGCGTCTGGGGAAACAATGAATAAATATCGACATTTAGAAGAATTTAACGCAGCACCTGAAATCGTGTCATACGTAGTAAAAAGTCGTAGGCTACGGGATAAACTGTCCTCATTCTTCAAATACAACGTGATGTCATCAGCAAATGCTGTCACTGTCACAGTACCACTACCTAGAAGAGGAAGGCCTGTAACGTAAGGATCAGCAATTAGCGATTGAAGGAATGGTTCGAGGCTGAGTACAAAAAGTGCAGGGGATAAAGGACACCCCTGGCGAACACCATGGGTAACCGGAAATGGCGCACTCTCTAAACCATCAAGAAACAACGTGCTGCGTATATTTCGGTATGCGTTTCTGTGAAGCTCAACAAAGTTTTGTGAGAAGCCAAAGGCTGCAATTACGCTAAATATAAAGCCATGTTCGAGGTGATGGAATGCCTTTTCCTGGTCAAGTGAAACCAAGAGTCCCCGAGCTGATCATGTTGATGTGTGCGCAACTATATCGCGCGTAACATAGGAGAGACTGTGGATTTCTCTTCCAGGAATAGAGCACGCCTGATGATGACCTATTAAGGAGGGCATCAGGCTTCTCAAACCGCGAGTGATAACTGCCGCGAAAGTTTTATAATCAACGTTAAGGAGCGTTATTGGTCGCCACTCCTCCGTGCGAACTGACAATGGGTCTTGTTTAGGTATTAAAACAATTCGACCATCGCGAAAGCTATAAAAAAAATCAAAGTTCTCGAAACAGCGGCAAATAACAGAGGTGAAAAAAGCACCAATGTAGTCCCAAAACGTTAAATAAAACTTAACAGGCAACCCATCTGGCCCGGGGGCTCAGCCACGCTTCATTGAAGACAGTGCCTCTTTCACTTCGTCAGCTGACGGACTTTTGCACAGTTGTTCAGCTACTTCAGATGACATTTGAGAGAGCCTACTTAACAATGTGGCTGTCTCGGTGGTACCGCGACGTGATGACATTGTCGTACGAGCCATGTTCGCAAAGTGAGCTAGGAAAACTGATTGATCACGTGTCGGCGGCAACGCAGTTTGTAAGAATCTGGAAGCCGGAGTTCCTAGTCGACACAACGGGTTAAGAAGCGAGCTTTTTGCAAAACGTATAACCTCAAGGTGAGCACATGGATTCCGTCTGCAACGCCAAGCAGCCGCTGTCAATGACGAAGCTGCAATGAGGCGTTGAAAACGACCTTTTAACTGTCGCTGCCATGCGCGCATCAAGGGAGTTAGTCGATCAACCCGAAGAGCAATACGCAGCTTTGTGGCAGTGTCCGCTAGTTTTTCGGACGTACGTCGTCTAAGGGCCCGCCCTGCTACTGAGCAGTGTAAACGCCACTGTGTCTTGAGCGCGTGCCACACCTCCGGACCGCATCCCAAAAGAGAGGCGCGCAAGATTCTAATTAAACTGGAACGTGTACGCGCGTCGTGCAGAATGCGGATGTCAAGACGCCAAGGTTTCACTGATGATGAAAAGGGAAAGTGAGCCTCGAGCGTCACTGGTCGGTGGTCTGATATATCAAACAGGCGATGATGGTAATGTTACTTCATCAGAGCGCGATACGTAAAAAGCTAGCGCGCTCGGCACATAGAAACGATCCAAACGACTAGACGACGTGCTACGCCACCAAGTCCAGGCATACTGTGGTCCGTGCACTAGTCTGTACGTATCTATCAAAGAAAAATGTTGCACTACGCGACGCAGCTCTCGCGCGTTCCAGTCAGAGCGACCCCATCCTGGACCTTGCACATCAGCTCGCGTGTCTAATACACAAAGTCTCCAGTGAGTATGACATGACAACCGTCTAGAAAATACACGTCCAGGTCACGAAAAAAATCGTCAGACATCGCTGCTTTAGCTGGCCCGTAAATACACAAAACACGCAGCTTGAAGGATGATAGGACGCATTTAAAAGCCAATACCCGTCCAAACCCTTCATAGAAAACATGATGATTGCTCAGAAGAGTGCGGTTAAAAATAATAATTCCGACTCCAGAGAAGCGAGATGTCGCGAAGGAAAAATAACTGTCTAAATTAAATGCGCGTTTGAATGCACGAACGTGACCAATGGTGAAAAATTTGTTTCTTGTAAAATTTTGTTTTCTTATAAAATTTGTTTCTTGCACACAAGAAACATATGCAACAGAATCAGTTGAACGAGTCCTCTTACACAGTGCTTTAGATATATAGATATAGTTAGTTTCAGCAGCAACTGTGTCATAGGTTTTTTTTTAACAATCTAATAAACCTGTGCTTTTATATAAAGACTTCTATCGACTGTAACAAAATTAAGTATCATTTTTGCAAGGGACGCGAATCCTTACGTAAAACTCCTCTCTATTTCAAAGCTCTCAGTCGCATGAATGCGTTTTACCGCTAAAAATGCAATTTCCTTGTGCATGTGACACGTGGCCGCTGCTGACTCGATGTAATTGGCAAGTGGTCTGTAAAAGCTGCCAGCACGCTTGTCCGCTTTGTGTTGCTTTTGAGGGCCACACCTTGCCTGTGAAACTGCAGCCATTGTTGTGCGCCAACATTTGGCGTCCTCGGACCACTGGAAAGAACGTAGAGGTGGACGCGAGCACTTTGATTTGGGTGAATTCCTACATCAAAGGTGTTTTTGTGCACCCTATGCTACTATATGTGTTCAGTGCGTTTACTAAATGCTACGTTTTCTATCGCAACTAGGAGGTGTGACTGCGAGATGCGAAATAAATAAACAAATAAAGTAAACTACAGTTTCCTGTCTAGTTTGGTATTGAAAGATGCCCAAAGCGTCGAAAGACAAGTGTCATATCGACTGGACAATATAGCTTCGTTTGTGCAACATGAATATATGCGAATCAAGTGCTTGCAATTGGACAGTGGTCGCATGGGCCACTTGCCCCGGTCCCGCCTTGCAGCAAATTACGAGATCACAGACACAAGCCATTCTCACTCGTTCACTGTCATCGTTGGACCACCGTGATGGGATCGCGACGGTGACAGATACCAACTGGTCACCGGTGATGACGCTGTCGATCGTTTCGACGGTGTGTACGTGATCTTTCGTAAGGGACGCTTTTCATGAGGGGTTTGAAGGGTGCTCAAGTTTATCCTTCAAGTATAATAATAATAATAATAATAATAATAATAATAATAATAATAATATTAATATTAATATTATTATTAGGAATTATTATTATGATTTCGTGAAGAAATGAAAGAACAGCGGGATTTCGTCGGCAATGAAGTGATGGCAATCATAGTAGTATGATGGTGTTAGAATGAGATCCTGGTTCATTTCTAGCAACTTGATAGTTGAAAATGCTTACGAATTTTTTTCTGGACTCGCTCGACGGCGTCATTGTCAGATTTAGTGATTCCGTTCCAGATCACAGAAGCATGCAGAAATTGAGGAATACAGATGGCAGGGTACTATTTCTGGAAGGCGGTACGAGAACTGAATTCTCGGGCAATTCTTCGAACTCAGCTGACAGAACGAAGAACTTCCGAAAAAGAACCCCAGGTGGTAAAAATTTCCAAAGCCTTTCACTACAGCGTCTCCCATAATCATATGGTGGTTTTGAGACAATAAAACCCCACGTATCAATCAATCAAATACATCCCGTGGCCCTTCGTCTAGTGTGAGCAGAAAAATTTAGCATGCTACAATAAGGAACACCAAGATCACTGAGCGCATCAAATTAGCATATTGACACGGTAATGACAGAGTATGGAAATGACACGATGGATGTTTTCGGATATCTTATTATGAACTTGGTCTTTGAGGCATTCAAGGAAAGGTTCTTGTTTTCACTTCATTCAGAGAAAGAACAAAAATCTGACTGCAGCAAGCGACAGTTGTTAACTGAATGAATTTCCTTAAATATCTTCATGCCATCGCAATACATGTGAAAAAACAATAAATTACAAAAGAACCAATGTTATCCTGCAATTTGCAATGGCAGAATTATAGGCTTTCCGCGGCAGGAATTAGGAGTCTGTTATACCACCAACGTCATCGCAGTTTTACCGAGCTAACATGCGCCTAGAAAAAGTGGGTAACAATTTAGGGTACTAGCTACCCTACTACAGGAGAGCATGAAGCCGTCCCATGGGCCTTGCGTGGCATAACCATAGAGAAACATGCATGACGTCATGTGTTCAGAAAATGTTTTTCACGATTTAGAGTACTCGGTGTTCTACTGTGGGAGAGCAAAAGGTCGTCCCGCATTTCAGCGTTTATGGTGCTGTGCGTTTAGAAAAAGTTATTACCGATTCAGAGCACGAAGTACTCTACTATGGGAGAGCATAATCCGTTACTGTCCCGGCAGTGTCCTGTCGTTGAAGCCATCATCGCAAGAGAATACGTGCCTTGTGTCGCGCTACGAAACCTACGTGCTTGATCTCACTAAAACCAAAAGTTTGATGGCACATTCAAACAGGTTTATTCATAACCTCTACAATCAAAACCTACTGGAAAATTAGACTAGGTTCCCATTCAATTCTTTAAACAAACGACTGCTTTAAATTAAAGTGCCTGCAACGTGCCACATCAGAGTCTCCAACAAAGTTCGCACCAAACAAGGGGTAAGATGAATTGAAAGAATAACAAATAGCCGTAAAAATTAATGAATCCGTAACTATGTGTGCAGTAGGACTGTGAATACAAAACCGTAGTGCAAATATGTGCCACACAAATTGATAGAACACGACAATTCACCACTTGTCCACTAACGTGGAATCAACTTTATCTACATACACAGGGTGGCTTAACGTCGTCAACAGCCCCGATCAGCACAGCACCAATTTCTTTGTTTTTCCTTTAAGGAAGCTTGAAGGAGTTACTCTCACGCTGAACGGGATTGAGCTGACAGGGGCGCCCTATGGGAGAGGAAATGCTTCGTATAACCACAACGCTTGTTTTTTCTAGGGCCGATTTTTCTACAGCACAATTTGCCTAGATCTGGTTACCCGATCTCCAAGTAAAAAGTGCCAGCTGTGAAGGCAAAAAAGTAAGTTTAGATGTGGTGGAGGATCGTTGTATTCTCTTTCATGAGCTCCTAAAGGGCCAGTCGACAGACTCCAAAACGTGGAAGAAAAGCTCACGCATTTATGTTGTGCGTCACCAACTTCCTTCCACGCACAGTGACGTCAACTTGGCGTTCGGCGACGTGACGCAGCACGCAGTTCGTCGATTGGTCTAAACCAGGTCTCAACAAACACTAATAAAGTCAACATTGCCGATCACCGAGTTGACTGACGTCACTGCGTTTGGAAGGAGATCGGTCACATGCAGAAAAAATGTCCGAGCTCTTCCAGCGCGTTTCGGAGCCTGTTGACTGGCCTTTTAAGAAGTGAATGATAGACACTAGATTTATTTTGATGTATGTGGGTCATATAACTTTAGAAACTTGGTGCCTTACTAGGAGAAACCAGCTCCAAGGCGCACACCTTCTTAAAATCGCTAAAGTTGCAGCACTAGTCCAGGGTAAGAGTAGGGCGAATTCTGTTTTTTTGGGCGAGGGCAACTTTACTGAGGCCACATTTATAATCTCTTCCCCACGGGTCTCTGCACTCGCGTTGTAACATAGATCCTTTTTTTTTGCCGTGTCCACGGTGAAACAAAATTGGTTGTTTTGGCACATTTCATAAAGCTATCTCGCTCTTGCAGGCCGCGATCCACCATAGCTGCCCGGTAACAAGTTTTTTGCGGAAACTTCTTCACCGCTAAGTGGCACCTCATCATCTCCGGCAGCGGGAATCGTTCGGTGAGTTTGCGGTTCCTTCCTAGCCTGTTGTAGACACTTTTACCTTTCCCGGTACTTGACAGATGGCTCAGCTGCGCATTTTTTGCGCCTCAATTGAAAGGTTGCGAAACCGAACACGAGGCAAGAAAAAAAACGGAATAAAAGACGCATGCTGATTGAATGGCTACTGAAGATCGTGCACGAAACGCTAGGGGCATGCTGCAAGTCACACAAGACTGTGCATGGCGCGACAAAAGTACACGTACGCTCGAATAAAAGAGACATTGAGTACTTGTCTGCACGTCTGATGTAAATTTTGTGCCTTTATTCTAATCAGTATAAAGTTTTACTATCTGCTTGACAAAAATATAAGAAGGCGGCCTTAAAGCAGTACTTCAGAAAGTAATAAATATGGTTCAACTGGCGTTAATAAAAAAAACCCTTCGTGCAACCGTGAAGTCAGAACGCCTCTTTATGTTAAAAAAATGCGAAAAGATCAAGAAACCACCGGACATTACCATGCATCTGAATTCGAACATTGTTCTAATGGTATAGACTGTTTCGGCATCTAGGCAGCTTGTACAACGCAATGGAAAACTGACATACACAGTCCAAGTACGCTGCTTTGAAATACCCCAAATGACACACCCTATTAGGCACATTACGAACCGCCGACAAAAAATTTTCGAAAACAGTACAATCTTATTGTGAAAGCTCTGATAATTACACGATTGGCATACAACCTTACACACCTTAACCTTACTCTAAACTTGACAAAGTGAACGTACATCCTTCTCTACAAGGCACTAAATGCGGATCTAGGACTTCCCATTGGCCATGCATCCATGAAGCTACTCCAGTCCTAGAATGAAAAAAGTGTGCATGTGACTTCGTTCGAGGATTTTCGATTTGTCACACATACGACTTTTTAAGGAGGTGCGTTAACATCCTTGGTGGGCCAGAGTCGCCGTGCTCGAGGAAAGTACTTTGACACTTTTATAAAGAGCGAAAGGAGTGTTACCTGAACTATCACATTACCGTTTCAAAGGAAATCATAATGACCTTGCCGATAACACTTCTGAGCGAGTTAAGCACATGTTACTGTCTACCCGTGGGACCGACTGACGCTCAACGTTGGGGTGCACATACATACATACCCTTTAAAGCCACTTTTCCTTACATCCGCAGCTTGTAAGCTACTAGAACACATAATAATTAAGGCGTTTCTGACACATCTGGAAGACAATAAACTGCTTCACGACAACCCCGACAATCCACTTCAACTCAATTAGCCGAGATTGGTCATGAGTGTGCAAATTCACTAAACTTTAAGGGCCAGATTGATGCAGTGTTTTTAAATTTTTCTAAAGCGTTCGATGTAGTACCACACAATGATTTAATTACGAAACTGTCAGCTATTGGTGTTGACAGGAACATTGTCCTTTAGGTTGCATACTATTTGTCATCACGGAAATCATATGTGATGGTCAATGGCGGCGTTTCTGACTCATTAGATGTACACTCAGGAGTGCCGCGAGGATCCTTGCTTGCACCATTATTGTTTTTAGTGTGCATAAATGATATTTATTTCTCACTTAGATCACCTGTGAAAATCCTACTTTTTGCGGACTATTGCGTTATTATGCCGACATCTTTCAGCATTCTGATCAAGCCAGACTCAACAGTACATTGCCATCCATGTGCGCCTGGTGTGATAAGGGGGCTTGAAGCTCAACGAATCAAGAACGGCATGCATCACAGTTACGAACAAACAATACCCATTAGAATTTCAATATACTATTATTAACGCTTATGTTAAAAAGGCTACGCGAGTGAAATATCTGGGTGTCACGCTTACAAGCAATTTAAATTGGGAAACTCATATAGATAACATCTGTAGCAATGCGCTAAAGAAGTTAGCACTTTTGAAACGTAAACTGCGTCGCACTTCACCTTCTATAAAACTAACAGCTTACAAAGCGCTTATCAGGCCTTAGTTAGAATATGCATACCTGGTCTGGGCACCATATCGAAAATACTTAATTAAAAATAGAGAGGATCCAAAACCTGGCCCTGAGGTTCATTTATTCTAGCTACTCTCGTTTTGCAAGCGTCTCTGCCCTTCGCAAGAAGGCAAATCTGAAAACACTCGCTCATCGTAGAATAGTCTCTCGAATAAAATTCATATATCAATTGTACCATGGTCACTTCAAAATTCCTCCCAATCGCTACATAACCGACCCGTCCATGCGCTTTGGTCGTATTCATCATAATAAAACAGTTAGACAACCATTCAGTCATCTTAACGTTCATCAGTACTCACTATTCTCTCATGCTATTTTATTATGAAACAAGTTACCTCAGGAGGTCGTCAATGCGGACACGACACAATCGTTTGC
The DNA here is from genome assembly GCA_013436015.1 of Rhipicephalus annulatus. Classification (NCBI taxonomy): domain Eukaryota; kingdom Metazoa; phylum Arthropoda; class Arachnida; order Ixodida; family Ixodidae; genus Rhipicephalus; species Rhipicephalus annulatus. Next base: position 146,730 of record WOVY01000804.1, on the reverse strand, counting down.
CCATCTCGTCAATGACCTAACACTTGATCTTTATTATGTAATATATTGTGTTCCTCATTAGTGCTGAGATTTTTTGTATTTTTGTATGAATGAAAATATTGTTATGTATAAATAATATTTTCCCTCATGTTGAGAATTTTCTTATTTTAGTACATAGTATTGTATTTTCTTATAATTTTTATATTCTGTTTTATAACTGACATTTGTTACCCACTCCAGCTTGGGCCCGAACAGGACCTGCAGAATTTGTAAATAAATAAATAAATAAATAAATAATTAAAATAACGAACTAACTAAATAAATAAATAAATAGGATGTAGAGAGAGATGACTACCACCTTAGCTCAGCGGTAGACCATCGGACGCGCGACTAATAGGTCGCCCCGCCGTGGTGGTCTCGTGGCTAAGGTATTCAGCTGCTGACCCGCAGGTCGCGGGATCGAATCTCGGCTACGGCAGCTGCATTTCCGATGGAGGCGGAAATGTTGTAGACCCGTGTACTCAGATTTGGGTGCATGTTAAAGAACCCCAGGTGGTTCAAATTTCCTGAGCCCTCCACAACAGCATCTCTCATAATCATTCATATGGTGGTTTTGGGACGTTAAACCCCACATTATCAATCAAAGCTATTAATAGGTAGCCGGGTCGATCCTTGCCGGTGGCAAGTTATCTTTTTATTTGGATTGCCCCCTACACAAAATGACATTTTGCAAAGACAAAAAAAAATTGCCGACTTTGGCAGTAGCAGAAAAATTGGGAAATCCTTCAAGCCTGTTGGCTTTGTCAGTCAGCCAAGTTTTCAGTTTCGTTACTTCCCTACGTTCACACGTAAAATGCTTCGTACTTCAACTTGTTCAGCAAATCTGTGGCGAATAATACGCTTAACCCTCCAAAAAGAAAAAGAAAACCAATCCTGAAAGCAATCGCTACTTCTGCGCACATCAATGAGCTTCCTGAAATGCTTTATCAAAAAGGCTCGATGTGAGGCGCCATGGTGGTTACGATGTTCGGCTGTGAGTCGGAAGACGTGAAATATATCTCCACCGCGGCAGTCTCAATTCTGTGGAGGAGAAATACGATGGGCTCGTTTATACAAATTAAGGTGTTCGTCAAAGTACACAAAATGATAAAATGTCCTGAGCCCTCTTATTCTGCAAGTCTAATAATTATACCATAATCATGCGGCGTAAAACTCAATATTCTTTCATTTTGATAGTCCCAATGAGCGAACTGTTCAAAAGAGTTTCACCATGGAGCCCTCACTTTACCATTTAGTTGCCTTTCAGGGAACTATTGTTCATGAAATTGCGCTTACATAGAACAGATACGGATATGCATTACGAAACTTTACGGCTAGTCAGGGTTTATGGTGACAATAAATAGAATAGTACCTGCAGTTTACGCGTCAAATCCATGATGTGAAATTGATACATGCCGTAGTGGAGTGCTCCCGAAGTTTTAGAACATCTGGAGTGCTAAAACGTATGCTGACATCACACAGCGCGCTCGCCTCTAGCATTTCATCTCAGTCAAAAGGCGACCGGCATAGCAGAGATCAAACTAGCAGCCATCAGGCCAGCATCAGAGCACCATCGTAAATGTTTCACTCTGTTGGAGCCAGCGTTTATGAAGATCAACGTGGTACTCGACAAGACGGGAACGCAGCTCTCGTCTGCAGGACATTGTGACTCAGCCAGATTGTAGCATGAAGACGCGTTCTCACTAGTGGTACACTGATCAAGTACCTTTTGCCTTTTTTAGAGCCATAAAATGTGAACATCGTGAACCCTCTTACCGTATTCATCGTAAACAATGAACGTTTGCCAACTTGGGCATCTGCCATGTCCCGTGGCGTAAGCGGCGGCGGTGGCCAGGACAATTGATGGGCCTTTATTGCAACAGCAAAGACACTGACGCCTACTCACTCATAAGCGAGGGTCCATCCTTCTACGATCTCTGACTCGCTATAGGTAGAAAAGCAAAAGGGCGTAACACCAGGGCCTCTTAATTCTTCATCGCACTGAATGAAATAGCACCGCGAAGGCCCGAAGCCAACACGATCATTTTCGTTCCTGCTGATTCTAACGGCCACCTGAAGCGCCTCGACAATCAATCTCTTTCGGTACTGCTGAAGTGACTGGCGCCAGATTAAATCATTGACATTGCAGTAAAGCCGCATTATGAGCGTCATTGTGATTGATGTTTTGCACGCTGCCGCTCTGGACATGCTATATACGCAACGTCACAGAGTCGGATAGAATCACCGTTCGCTCCTATATCCCGGGAGCGCCGCTGCCAGCTCCGATTTTTATAGCCTGCTCAAACCAGTGGATCGAGCTAGCCGCATCACCAATGTTAGTCGTTTGGGTACATTACACCGCATGAACAAAGTACTTCAAAATCAACTCTACTACTGTGTCTTAACTTGGGCCTCTCCGTCAACCTTTGAGACATTTTGTGTCGAAACCACTGCAGAGTCACAACTGCGTTCAACTAGGTCACGTTGAAATCGTAAGCAAAGATAGCAAGTATATTCTCGTTACAGTGAAACGCATTCTACGGACAGCTGTTAAGTTATTGTTTCCGCTGTTCGAATTCTAACAGACCCCAGTAAACTTCTTGAAATGATTATCCAGAAATAAAAACAAATAGCAGTATTGAGACCAATGATGAGTGACCACACATAACTTGACGAGAACACTGCAACAGTCATTAGGTGGTACCCTCGGCACCAAAGTGCATTAAAAAAGTCAAAGACTGCTTTCGCAGCGCCCCTTTAACGCCCTCCTGCACACCCTGATTTGCAACGCGGAATATACACAACTGGTATGAAGAAATACAATGACATTTACGGATTCTGGGAGTTGCGCTTGACCTGCATTGCCGAAGCAGCAGTCACGCGTATCGGTGACGGCCGCTTCAAACCTGAACAACATGGAAGGCATGGACACAACTAATGACGCTTTGGCTTCGTTGCCCTAATCGCAGTGACATGCAACTTCACAGTGGCCATTGGCAACAGTGAACCCTGAATTTCTGACTGTCAGGTTGCTAGAACACAAACGAATTCACATAGTACTTTAGTCTATTTTCGACACACTTCGCGTGTTATTTGGTTGGCTGGAATTATCATACGGCGAGCCCCTGCAGCAGGTAATCGATGTTCTATGTCAAGTGCTTGCAAGCTTTCAGTCGCCACCATGACCCGATGATCAACAGTGGAACGTGACACTTTTGTAGTCTTGCGTGCACTACTATGGAACGCAGCAATATATGGTTGAACCTCACGAGTACCTTTTTTTAGTTCCCTTCCTTCTGTTAAACGGGCCGTGCAGCACTTTTGGAGCATGGTCAAAAAATGCTGCAGATCTGTAGTTTAGGCTACTGAGAACACGCGAGCCAAATTTAAATGATATATTGTGAATCGTAGCATTCGGCCTGCGATTGAATATAAATGATCAAACTCTGCTATCAAATAATTTCTGTTCTCTCAGCAAATGACGGGAAGCTTAAAAATCAGTCATAAAAAGTCATCTATCGGCCAATGGCATATTTGATTGTGAAGAACTTGGTCGTGAAAGGAATCGCTGCGGGAGGCCGTGACTTGTCCACGCGTGCCCACGCGATAACATTGAAAAAGCTGTGCATTCGAGAAAAAAAAGTAAAAAAAAATGTTCAAGGTCACGAGGCACTGGTGACCTATTTTTTTTTGCCCATGCCATCCCACCCCCCATCTCCCTCTGCTTAGGCTTCCAGCGAATTCGTCGGGATGAGAGAAGAAAAACGTGATTGCAGCGTGCGACAAATCTTTGCAACTCCGCTCGTACAAAACGGATTCTCGAAATTTTCTGCGACGTTGTATATGTGAAGCAATTAGCTATTTTAGAGAATCTACTTCATGTGTACACGAAAAAGTGTTTCATGGCTCCCTTAATACCCCCTCCCCCATATGGTAGCGAACCGGACGCGCATCTGGTTGAGTTTCCTGTCTTCTTTTCGTCATCCTCCACTTCCCCTGTTTAAGGCCTATAGTTTTAAGGACAGAATGTCTTAGCACTCACAATATAATGCCATGAAAGTAACAATCTAGACTAGGAAGTAATGCGAAGCCTGCAAGTCTGCCCTGGCTCTTCCCAGAGCCTTTCATGCGGAATTAGATTCAGTATATTACTGACTAACCATACTATACATGTGACTACTACAGAAATATAAAAAGAAATAAAAGATTTAGGTGCCTAGCACAACGCTTTCATGTTAGATTTATTAGGGTAATCTGGAAAACATACATCAATTTTAAATTTGTATTTGGTATTGAATCCGTACATTGGGTAGTACAAAACAGAAATTAATTGCCTAACGACATGCCTTTCAGCTTCTATTTCTAAAATTTAGGAAACTCTTCAACGAACGGGCCACATTAACAAAATACGAAGTTGTAATGTTAGTTATAGGATGCAGAGAGCAGATATTTTATTTTGTTTCAGCCTTTCCATGAAATCATTGGGCAGCCCAGTTTATGATTAGGCAAGTACGCTCTTTACCATTGCACTTTTCCGTTAAAAAGGTGACCCTCCTTGCACACTCTTTTATTAAGAAATGTTCCGCCTGCATAAAAAACGCAGGAAATACAGCTTCGTCACATTTCTCTCTTTCCACTAAAAGCGTTATTTTATTGTGTAACTGATATGAACTGGCCCAGAGAGAGAGCAAGTCAGTTTTTCCATTCTTTGAAGAAGCAAACGTGACATCTATTCTGCTCTTTGTGTCGTACTTTTTTGCCGCGAACGATAAAGCAGCATGACACCACATTAGAAGCAAGCGTGTTCTATGGCCAGCCGCAAATGGCCGCGCATGTGTGGCTGGGCTCGCGGATTCAGTGTTCCAGCGTTAGAAAATTTATCATTCTTTCCCCACCCCTGTCTGACGTTGACCCATGATTTGAGCCGACGTCCACGCATTCCAGAAGAGGTGATTTTGTGGCAAAGTTCTCAAGACTCATGCGTGCTTTAGCTTCCTCTTTTGTTCATATTACTACGCTGCAGCCAGAGTTCAAGAAAAAGGGGGAAGGAGCTCAGTTATGCCTGAAGACAAAAAAGTTTGCCTCCTCATGTGAGGAGTGAAGCGGAAGCTGTTCGTGGGTCTGATGCGAAATCCACTGTTACTGTTGAGGTATTCATCTCCGTACTGACCACGATTAAAAAGACGCTGGAGATGCTTACCCGACAATTCAATCGCCACTCGACGCCAGATTACGCATAAACGCGACCACTCAGCTCCGACGGCCTGCGGGAGACTATCCGAGCGATTGTGCAGGAGGCGCTGCGCAAGCTGTTACCTTCAGCGCAGCCGCAAGCGGACTTGATCGCCGACATTTTCCGCGAAGATGTTCGGAAATCCCTTGAAGTTTCCGAAGCACAGCAGCCTCAGCTGCAGGCGATGAGCTTCGCTGCTGCAGCACGACGCTATACACGCTCCGCCTTCACGCCCACGTCAAGAAACCGCACCGTCGCCGTCGACGCTATGCCATACAACCGCTGGTTGGCACAAAACTCAGAGGAAAACCGACGTGTAGCGTGCCGCCGACGACCGACGTCTCTGCTACCACTCCGGAGAAGCTGGCCACACTTGCCTCCGCTGCCAGTAACGTCAGATGGGACTGCGTGGTTTCGTCGTAGATGCGCCGTGTCCACAGCGGGAGAAAAGACCCCGTGACATTATCGACTACCTCGCTGTAGCGCAGTGTACACCCCGAGGATCTCGTTCGCCGTCATCCGGGCGCTACATGTCGCCTCACCACCGGCCGTTCATTGGCCTGATCCGAGACCGGTCTCCTAGCCTTTATCCGGGAAACTAAGGGCAGCAACCGCTGAAGGTGCCGTTGCTGTGCGATAAACTACCAAAGATCCTCCGACGACGGTACTTTCCAAACACGACGCGAACCAGGGAAAGCCTGGACGACGAAACACCACGTAGTGATGACGACATCATGACGCAACATGGAAGCAGTTAAGCAAACCGGCGTAGCCATGACCCAATGCCACGACCGAACCCAAACGCACGACGATGAACTAGCGACTTGGACGTAATGTTCGACGGCCACAACGTCACCACTCTCGTCGACACTGGGGCTGACTATTCCGTCGTCAGTGTGCCTCTCGTGACGAAGTTAAAATGATGACTGCTCGGCAAGGCCCTGAAATTCAGACCGCGGAGGAGGGGGGGGGGGGAGCATGTAATAACGCTGGCTGGTGTTGGCACAGCAAGAATCACAATCAATAACCAAACTTATCTCGTCAGCTTTCTCATTCTACAGCACTGCTCTAGGGATGTCATATTTGGGATGGACTTCTCAAGTCAACACGGCGCAGCCATCGACCTAAGGTCAAAAGCAATAACGCTATCCACAGAAAAAGCACAGCCGCCGCACAAGCCCTCAGGGAGTCATGCTATGAATGTGCTGAAAAAGCAAGTCATCGTTCCTCCTCGTTCCAGCGTCATCATTTCCATCAGCACTCAAGAATCAATAGACATGCAAGGCGTCGTTGAAGGCGACCAACACCTGTTGATCAACCGCGACATTTGCGTCGCCAGAGGAATATGCTACGGGTAGGTAACGCAAGAGTGATGCTTACGAACATCAGCAATGAGTACAAACACTTAAGCAAAGGTACTACGGCTGCCTACATTGAAGAAATACTGAAAGCCAGCAACTTTCCCGCCGTAAATAATTCTGCCGAATGCACTATGACGACTCAAGCGCTTCAACCGGCTTTCGACGTTAATCTGAGCCTTACGACGTATGAACAAGAACAGCTCAAAACCTTGCTCCTGAAATACAAGAACTGCTTTTCGTCGTCGTCAAGAATTTGACAGACTTCCATCGCGAAACATCAAATCGTAACAGAAGAAAGAACCAGGCCACTCCGTCAGAGCTTGTACGGAGTGTCGACATGACAACGCAAGGCCATAAAGAAACAAGTCGAAGCAATGCTACGCGACGACATCATTCAGCCCTAAAAGAGTCCATGGGCGTCACCGGTGGTGTTAGTTTAGAAGAAGGACGGAACTCAACGCTTCTGCATCGACTATTGCCGCCTGAACAAAATCACGTAAAAGGACGTCTACTTGCTCCCAAGAATAGATGACGCCCTAGATCGCCTTCACAATGTGACATACTTTTCTTCGATGAACCTCAAGACAGGCTATGGGTAATTTTAAGTCGACAAGAAAGACCAAGAAGAGACTGACTTCAGAGCGCCGGATGGCCTGTTTGAGTTCATGGTGATGCCTTTTGGCCTGCTCGGCACCTGCGACTTTCCAACAAGTCATGGATACGGTCCTAGAGGGCTTGAAGTGGCAGAATATCCTTGTTTACGTAGATGACGTCGTTGCGCTTTCGTCTAACTTCGACTAACACCTCCCGTGCCTTGAATGCGTACTTCAAGCAATCAAGTGGGACTTACACAAAAGCCAGAAAAATTTTGCTACGCGTACCAGAAGCTCCTGTTTTGGGGTCATGTGATCAGCAAGCCTGGATCGCGTTCAGACCCACTAAAAACAGCTGCCTTCGCTACCTTCCCGCCACTAACCGAGAAGAAGACCATGCACCGATTTCTCGGCTTGTGCGCCTATTACAGACCCTTTGTGAAAGTTTTTCTCAGATCAACGAGCTACTAACGCAACTCACGAAGACCGACGTCGATTTAACATGGGAAACAGCGCAACTTGAAGCAATTCATAAACTCGAAAGACGCCTGCAGACACCGCTAGTACTTGCTCGTTTCGACGAATAAGCGGAAATGAAGGTACACACCGGTGCAAGCAGCATAAGACTCGGCACCGTCCTTGTTCAAAATACCGATGGCCTAGAAAGGGTTATCAGTTATGTTAGCCGGTAGCTATTAAAAGCCGAGGCCAACTATTCCACGACCGAAAATGATTGCCTTGCCGTCATCTAGGCAGCGTCGAAATTTTGCCCTTATCTCCATGGCAGGCCTTTCATTGTTGTGAGCGACCACCACGCCCTGTGTTGGCCAGCTAACTTGAAGGACCCTTCAGGTCGGCTTACATGATGGAGCCTAGGACTTCAAGAATACGACATTACCATTGTGTACAAGTTCGAAAGAAAACACTCCGACGCCGACTGCCTGCCTTGTGCCCCAATCGATCCACCACCACGACACGACCAGGACGATGAGTAATTCTTGGGAATCATAGGTGCTAACGACTTCATCGAGTGACATTGAGGTGACCTGGAATCGAGAGGGATAGTAGAATACCTCGAGGGTCGAACCAGCGTCGTTTTAAAAGTCTTCGGCGAGCGCTTACGTCACTTTTTTTTTGAAGAACAGCGTCCTCGTGAATAGTTTCTCTCCTGCCTGAGCCCGCTACCTTATCGCCGTTTCTTCGGCAATGCGACCAAAAATTATGCAGGCCCTGCACGATGACCCAACGTCTGGTCACCTTGGCTTTTTTCCCGCACACTCGCGAGAACACAGGAAAAATACGACTGCCGAAGCCTTGCCACCGACGTCGCTCAATATGTGAGGACATGCCGGGACTGCCAGCGACGAAAGACAACACTGATAAGGCCAGCAGGACTTCTACAGCCCATCAAATCACCTCGCCGTCCATTCCAGCAAATCGGTATGAACTTTCTTGAGCTGTTCTAGACGTCAGCTGTGAGAAACAAATGGATCAACGTAGCTACCGACAGTCTTAGGCGCTACGCCGAGACGCCGGGACCTGCCGAAAGGTAGTACATCTGAGGTAGCCAAATTCTTCATCGGAAACATTGTCCTGCGTCACGGCGCCCCAGAGGTCCCCGTCACCGACAGAGGTACGGCATTTACTGCTGAGCTAACTCAGCCGATTTTGGATTACAGCCAGACAAGTCACCGCCGTACAACAGCGTACCACCCACAGACCAATAGTCTTACCGAGTGCGTAAACAAGACCATCGCTGACATGCTGGCCATGTACGTTGACGTCGAACACAAGACGTGGGATGTCATCCTTCCATACGTAACCTTCGCATACAACATCACCGTACAATAAACGACGCAGATGATGCCGTACAAGTTGGTCTACGGAAGGAACCCGACAACAAAGCTCGACGCCATGCTGCCAAACGTCACTGATGAAGAAAAAACCTCGACGTCAGCGTCTACCTTCAGCGCGTGGCAAAAGCTCGTCAACTCGCTCGCCTGCGCATCGAGAATCACCAGGTGACCGACAGCCACCGTTACAATCTTCGACGAAGCTTCCTGGAGTATCAACCTGGTGACCGTTTCTGGATATGGACACTGATACGCCGACGTAGATTCAGTGAAAATTTTCTACGAGCGTACTTCAGACCATACAGTGTAGTCCGACGTCTTGGACCACTCGACTGCGAGGTTGTTCCTGACGGCATTAGGAACTCTCAATGGCGCCAAGCTCGTCCTGAAGTCGTCCATGTCGTACGCCTCACGTTAAAGAACCCCAGGTGGTCTAAATTTCTGGAGTCCTCCACTACGGCGTCTCTCATAAACATATTGTGGTTTTGGGACGTTAAACCCCACATATCAATCATGTCGTACGCCTCAAGCCATCTCATGCGAGAAATGGCAGACTATATTTTTTGTTGTTACTGTTCTTTATTGCTTGCACTTATTGTTTTTGTCTTTATTATTGTACCTTCATCTTTTGGTATTGCATCGGGATGATGCCTTTTTCAGAGGGGGTGATGCCACGTTCCTTTTCACAAGTTTGTTATCATCCCGTTACACTATCTTCAGCGCAAAACGCCCCTACGGTGTTCGGAAAGCCTGGACGCTGTAGTAAATCGTTTTGACGAGATCACGCCCACCTTGTGAAGATTACAGAATATTCTGGAACCTATGTCGCCGATGGCGATAACGCTCCAATATTTCATGCCAAGTGTATAAATGCCGACGCGCTTCGCCGCTTGTCAGCTGATCAACGGCTGACGCTCTGCGTGCCGCTATCAGGGCCAGCGTCATTCTGTAATCTGACTTTCCTTTTACGTGGCCACAAATCAGGCCAAAATAAACAGTTCATTATCCGACCTGCAGTCTGCTCCCTTTGTCCACGTCGCAACCCCCTGACAATATTGCCGCATTGAATATGCCTCACCAAGAGAACAACGAAGAGCACGCGCAGCGAGAGAGAAAGACGAGGTTCTCATCCGATCAGTTTGGCTGGGTTCTGGTACAATTAAAGTAAGTTGTCCTGTATTTAAGTGCAGCTGTTTTTGCATTGGGACACTGGTGGAGGTGCTGGGTACGTACATGTTCTGGACACCTGACAACAGCCCCGCATCTAGCCCAGAAAGATTTCCTTGCATCGACACCTCCGCCACCTGTTAGGCCTCATCCCGGAGTTCGATCCATTGCTAGAAAGCGTGGCCATGCCAGAAAGTATGACGGTGCTTGGAAGCACTGGCCAAGACTTCAAGCTATTCTGAAAAATTAGCCGCTGTTAAAACCAGCTGGACTATTGCAATCAACTCAAGTACCTACGGTACCTTTTGCCCGAATTGGAATGGAACTCCTCGGGCAATATCCGACTTCTCATGCAGGAAACAAGTGGGTAATAGTCACCATAGATTATCTTACGCGCTACACAGAAACAAAGGCTTTCTCAAGTGGCACCGCAGTTGAAACTGCTTGAGACTTTCTAGAAAATATTACCCTGAGGCATGGTGCTCCGACAATCATAATAACGGATCGAGGTACCACTTTTACGGCCACGCTCCTGAAGACAGTGCTTGAGCACAGTGGAACAGCTTATCGGAAAAACTACTTATTATAAGTTATCACCCACAAACGAACGGCTTAACAGAAAACCTGAACAAGAATATTGCTGGCATGTTGAGTATGTAAATAACGTGGATCACAAGAACCGGGACGACATTCAACCGTACATGACTTTCGCTTATAATACAGCGTAGCAATAAACTGCACGAAGAGCGCCGTTCAGTCTCCTTCATGGCCGTGAAGTGATGGTGATGCTTGACGCCATGTTACTTCACGACTGCAATGACATTAATTTGGACGGTGCATCTTTTACCCAGCGAGCAGAAGAAGCGAGGCAGCTTGCACGCAGTCTGAATCACCCAGCAGCAAAATTACGACACCCAACGTTAAAATCTGCGACACCAACATGTCATCGATCGGCCCGGCGGCAAAGTGTGGGTATGGAGTCATATCCACCGCCGGGGACTGTCTGAAAATTGCTGATGAGGTATTTTGACCCCTACACAGTTGTACAACGCTTGAGTGACGTTAATTACGTAGTAGTTTCTGAGAGCCCCGCGACAACTCGCCAGCGAAATCCAGAAATTGTGCACGTTGTCCGAATTAAGCTCTATAGTTCTGGCTGATTTACACCATACATCTAATGCACCGTCTTTTGTAGAAGAGCATCGGGACGCTGCTCTCTGGAGGGGGGCAAATGTCACACTGAATATGCAACACCAGGAGAACAACGAAGAGCACGCGCAGCGGGAGAGACAGACGAGGTTCTTATCCGATCAGTTTGCCAGTGTTCTAGTACAATTTAATAGGTTGCCCTGAATTCAACTGCTGCTGTTTCTTTCTGCATTATCACAATGTATAGATGCTGCGCTCAGCGCACAAAATCACATAAATTCGTCCACACATTACGAGTGCACAATTTATTTTATTGATTGTGTTAATAAGTGGTTTAACTAAAAGGAAAGCAATGCGACCAATTTTAGCTCTCAGGTCATGATTTTATCATATATAAAAAACCATGAAAAAAATCCGTAACAAGGGTTGTGTTAAGCCGACGTTTTGATAAGCAAACTTGTAATTCTCAGGACCGATGCAATTTAAACTGTATACACAGCTTATTACATCCGATGACTCACCCAACTTTCTAATCCTTAAAAATTAAGGAAAAACACGAAAGGAATATAAACCCTTTTAGTGACATAGCTGGCAAACCCTGAACCTCAAGCAATTGTTGTGTAGGTAAGTTATCGATGTCACTTGCGAGTCGATGCACGTGGACTGAGTCACTCCGACTCTGATCTGTTTCTGACTCTGCGTGTGATCGTGCCTACACGAGTAATATTTTCGTTTGTGTGAGCTCGAGTTAGTGATGTTAAGTAAATATTTGGTGAGGCTCCAACTGTGTCCACCCAAAGAACAGAATATATAAATTTTAGTGAGTTAAAGCAAGCTCCATTTTGTTTGGTGATTTATGCAAATGAGAAAAATCTATATCCTGAGTCAGATTCATCATCCAAGCATTCACATCCCCAACTCCACAGCACCTCTGTAATTTATCTCAAAACTAAGCACTTGCCAGTCCCTGCCCGACTGTGTGCTCGAACTTGAAGAATTTTGTAATCTTGCTCTAAGAGCCAGCTTGTTTTGTCAGGCCGTCAAACTGGCGACACGACTGCAACTTTTCACGGCATGTCGTCAAAGAAAGAACAAGCTTCTGGAGAACACTCTCGCTAAAAGTGTGTGTGGCTTTGTAATAAACTCAAAAGGGTGTTAGGGGAAAATGCGACGGGGAGAATTCCTTAGAGATGACGCTTCTTTGTAGTGGTCCAGGCAAAAACAAAAGTACGTAGAGAATTTAAACGCTTGTTTAGAGGGCTTTTGCCATCACAGCACCCACGACAGCACCACTTCACGCCTGGGGTCAACAGTGTATAGTAAGCTCGCCGCCAGAGCTAACAAAGATGATACAAAAAAGTTGGCATGTTCACACCCCTCAGGGATGTTGTCATGTGTCTTTGAAGCCTTCGATTGGGGTTGAAAAACAGCAAACCGTTTCACTGCACCAGGGACTTGAAACTCAACTGAGCTACAGTGGGCCGCAGATGCTAAGTTTGGTCTCTCACGAGGTCCAAGAGAGTGACGGTGATAGAAGGAGGTGAACAAATGTGAAAAATGCCAGCTGATGCTATAACTAAAAAGGAGCCGTTTTATATATATCAGATAGAGGTCAATTATAAATTCGGATTGTTGTTAGTATTTAAAAAACAGATCGATGCTGATAATTAAAATGTTTATTGATTGATATGTGATGTTCAACACCCCAAAACTATCATATCTTCATTCATTTATTCAAAATGCCTTACAGACCCTTTAAAGGACGTCATTATGAGAGACGCCGTAGTGGCGGGCTCCGGAAATTTTGAACACCTGGAGTTCTTTAACGTGCACTCACATCTGAGCACACGAGCCTACAGCATTTTTGCCTCCATCGAAAATGCAGCTGCCGCAGCCGGCATTCAATCCCGGGACCTGCGGGTCAGCAGTCAAAGTTTTAGCCGCGAGACCACCACGGCAGGGCAAACAAAAAGAATAAAGTGTGTACGCTGATTGTGAAATATACAGCTTTTGTTCTTTGCTTGCGTTTTAAGGCATGGACGGTATGCGGCTCATTAAATAAAAGAAGTTGATGCCTGCAACATTGTCCTTCTCATGATCACACCTATTAAAAACTGAAAAAAAACGAATGGGACTAGAATAGCCACGTCCACTCAGTAAATAGTGAAAGGTCCACAAGCTACGTGTTAGAGGCCCCTACATTATGCATTTACTGAAGTTATGCCATGACTAGGAACAATATGCAGGATCGCCTGAGTTAGGCAAAACTGGGAAGTTTCCTTTACTAGTAAGAAAAGTTCTAATTCCATACATTTAAAGAGTCACTTGTAGGCAGAACAAGGTCACTCATCTGAAAAAGGTGTGCTGATTGCGTTCGGAATGAGAACTAGGTGTCTCTAAAGGTCACCTTTGCTTTCACTTATCACGCTGCTATAGGAAGGCGCAATTTTCATTACGGAGACTCAACCGGTGCAACACAGACGAATGTGTTCGACCCTGTAAACTTGGAAAACGAGGCTGTAATTTCTCAAGAGTTTGTACCAGTTGCACTAGTGATCATAGAGAAATTTTTTAAAGGACACTGTCTGGGAAACTCTTTTAATTAACCGGGCTAGTTTAATGAAGTCTGTTTCTTTTTCCTCAACGAATTTCACTTTCCCTATAACTCTTAAAAGCTAATTGGTCATAGTTAGCCAATAAGCTCATATTCGTCTGGTAAGGTTGAGTGCATGCTCTTGTAGTCTTGCTCTATTGTTTTTGTTTATCTGCAGATAGTGCGTCGTCTTACGACTCAGGCTTCAGAAACTCTCAAACCAGCGTAACTTTTGCCGTTAGTTGTTCTCTGATTCGCTCGACTCGTGTCACGAGAGGTTTACTTTTGCGATCACTAAAAACCATGCATAGTTAACCGGATAATCGAGGTAACTTGAAACAGACTTCAATTGCTTAATGTACCGAGAAATTACACTATACCTGCTCTTTTTTCGCTGTCTTGGCAGGCTCATTACTGGCAATTGTGCGTGTCGTGCTCGAAATTCGAAAGAATATTAAGTGAGAAGACACGAGAGACGACGGTGAGCAATTATTGTTAGGACAGAGATATTGTGGCATAAGCTGACACCCCCCCCCCTCTGCAGAAGATATTACAGCGGCCTTTGATTTTTTTCTTCAATATAAAGTGGAAACGCACGAGTGTAGGCATTTGCTTTTCTTTTTCAAGGGGGGGGGGGTGGTTTAGGTGATCACTGGTGGGTTAAAAGGTACCGAAAAGCTCCGAGTAGCCTTACTAATCTCAGCCAGGCCCCAAGAGGCTCATCAGACTGACGTGCATTGTTAATTGTTCCTGAAGCGAGAATAGCAAAAAGATAAAACCTGCGAGTGCAGTAAAACGTATCGAAAACAGAGTACTTATGGAAACGGAAAATGGTCAGCGTACTCAAAAGCTTACGTAGGATCATAACTCCATTACTACTGCATCCATATGCAGCCATTAACGAGTAGAACTAACCTACTAAAAGGAGAAAGTAATATATACACCCAATAAACTGATTCATGTGTCGAGAAGTAAGCCTCCTCGAATGATAAAAGCGGTATTGCTGAATTCTGCTAAAATAGCGTATTATGTTCGTGCGTATTTATAAAAATTTCGTGTGTATCATCTTAGCATAAACTAACACATCCTCTTGATTACATCCTCTTTCTCCCCTGTTCGGCGGTTATCGAGCGCGTGCCATCGCATAGTGCCGTAGTCGTTAGCAACGCCTTTTACAACATATCAATAATTACTGGAAACCTGTTGATGAATATTGATTTGTTTTTCTACTCCTGCAATTGCCTCATTGAGGCTGCAGTATGTGAAATAAATAAATAAATAAATAAATAAAGATATGCCGTCTCGCAATAAAATAAAAGGAAGAAAAGCAAACACCGTTGTTTTTTATTGCCTATAACGTAGTCCTTCGATTTCTTCGGGGTCTTCTACGCTTTCTTCTTCTTACGGGTGCATCAAATCCTGACGAATTGGCTGAAACTTGCGTGCCCTTTGCAGCAGATGATCTATGGTCTGCGTTTTCATGGCCACCCGCTCCTGGTATGTCAGGTTGTGGTGCACTAGATGACTGATTAGATCCAGGTGACTAGTTCAGGAAAGCAGAGTTGGCGGTTTCCGTTTTGCCGAGTCTTCCATGGTGTCGCATAGCGGCGTAGTCGTTAGCGACGCCTTATATAACAGTGTCGTCATCAGTATCACCATGATCACGGGAGGAACATTTACGAAGCATGCGTGCTTCTCGGGGCCACGTCACTTTCTTTAATTCCTAAAACGCCACAGAAGATATACTAGGTAATCATGTTTTTGCTTTGATTTTTAGTGCACCCGAGGACCCTCTGTGGCATATCTCGCACAGACGCCGAGGCTATTATGCAATTTCGTAACCGTTACAATTTCTAATTAGTTTATGTGTTTCAACCTTTTGCTTTCTTCCAGTGTTTCTCAAGCCGCGTCAAACAGACTTTCAGCGTTCGCTGACTTTTTTGTGTATGTTGTCTAAAATTGTATACTCAATTTTAAACAAGATAGTTTCGTCACAAGGATGGTTAATTTGGATACTCTGAGTAGTTTCTTTCTGTCGTCAATTATTTTCGATCCGGTAACTGCGCACTTAGTTTGGTCCTAAGTAAATTATTAGATATAGCGGCATACTATACAAAGCTATATGACCCTGATCACACAAGACAGAACGAATAGATTAGTTGCAGATGTATATTATTGTTTACGGTAACGTTACAGTTCATATATTAATGGCGCAGATGAAAAGTGACACCCAGTATTTTCGCGGTGCAAGCTGTTTGCCCGAACCGCAGGGAATTGCGTAGCTTTACTAAAGAAGTAGGCCCGAATCTACATGTTACACTGTAAATGTCGTCAGAAGACGATAGTCTTGCGTCTGGAGAGAGTGAACAAAATGTTTATTTGATGTTCTGCGCAAAAAAATCGGTAAATGGCATTCTGAAGACGCTGCGTTAGAGTGCCTCGAGTGTGTAACGGAGGCGGACAAGCGCATCTAGGCACATTAGGCACGAGCGCCATCTGGCAGTCATCTTCAAAAACGAAGGCGTGCACGACCGCGGAAAAAGATGCGCGCAATCCCGGAGGTGATAAGGTGTAGATTGCAAAGCGACGGGCAGGTGCCACCATCGTGCCGTCATAGCAAAGCGTTGGAAACACCTTCTTAAGCATCGCGTTGCACTGTAAGCGCAGCGCGATACACGCAACAGTCCTTAGAGTTACTTGTGTGTACCTCTTCTAGCATAAAGGCAGACATACAAAAAATAGACATGTTGTTATGGCGCCTCAAATATGCGCAATAATTGTTTTTTGATTGACAATCGCACCACTATGAACGCTAAACCTTGAGCAATATTGGTGGGCGCTGCGGATGCGGTTGGCCGTTTGGTGCCGTTTGAGGTATCGGTAGGGCGGACAAACAGACAAATGTATAGACAGACATACAGACCAAAATTTTTCCATCAAAGGTTCGCAAGAAAGACTATCGTCTTTAAAAGCACATCCAAAGAGCAGCATGCGTGAATCGACAGTGTCGCTCACTTGGGGAAAAAAATCTGCAAAAGCGGCGCGATCCGCCATCCCGTTTGCGCTCGCAAATGACGCGATGGGAAATGCGAAATGTTTAGCTGCTCCTTTGTTGGGAAGCTATCCAGGTGTTTGCAAGGTGTAATTTGACGTCAGGGCCTCTCCTGAGTATTCCTTCCTCAATGAGCTATAGTCACACAACGAAGCAAACGGGTGCTCAACCGTGCCTTGATGTTCAGTTGCGGCACTACTAACACGCGCTTTCGCATCTTAACTAAAGTAAGCACCTTCAGTCTATCCGAACTGATTAAGGTTAGAGCAAGATCTTTCAGTAAAAATATTTAACGAGAACAGTAAGAACAGAGAGTGCTATGTAACGGTTGAACACAAATAAAGAAACCAAAAGCTTGACGACTCTATGTGGGCTTTCCGTCGAGTATAAAAATCAACAACTGCTGTAAATTAAGCTCGAGATTACCAGAACACACTGCTGCTCACGTTGGTACTGCGAGAAAAATAGAAATAATATTGAGGCTTCAAAAAAAACATAAAAAGAAGCGCGCGTTTCTAACAATGTTCCTAAGGAAGAAAGAAAACATCTTGAGATGAAAAAAAGCTAAGTATTTTTCATTACGGCTGCCAGAAAGTTGATTAGGGGTTCCAATATTGCTGCGAATTGACGTGGAACTGTGCAACAATCAGGAAAGTCTTGTTATATGTAAGCTGCCACGCCGCGGTGGTCTAGTGGCTAAGGTACTCGGCTGCTGACCCGCAGGTCGTGCGTTCAAATCCCAGCTGCGGCGGCTGCATTTCCGATGTATGCGGAAACGTCGTAGGCCCGTGTGCTCTGAACTGGGTGCACGTTAAAGAACCCCAGCTGGTAGAAATTTCTGGAGCCCTCCACTACGGCGTCTCTCATAATCATATGGTGATTTTGGGAAGTTAAACTCCACATATCAATCAATATGTACACGCTTACAAAAAACGTGGTAGTACTTGCTAATTTTGGGGTAGTTATGGTTTGTCACACATGTTACAAACCCGGCAGTAAGCGCAGTTAGTAACGGTGAGGGTGGTAACAGTTACTACCGCTGCTGTTACTACCAACCGTTAGTAACTGTTACTACTCTAGCTGTTACCACCCAATGGTAGTAAGTTTTAAATGTTTCGAGAAAAGAAGTAGCAACCGATACTACGTAGTTTCTCTATTTTGGCATATTATTTCTCCACCACTAATGTTGGCTAATTAATTTCTTACAACTAGACAAATCGGTAAGAAGTGGGGTTCGTCATGAGTGCGAAGATTGCTTAGACCAAAAAAGTTCACAATTTTTTAAGTGTACATTTAGTAAGAAGTAAGCGTAGGGTATATATAGCCCCTACTTTGCAGAAGCATGTCTGGCACAGGGGAGCACTTGCGTTTCAAGATGAATTATAACAAATTCAAACTTATAGCACTACAATATACTACCCAGTTACGTGTGTTTGGTGACGTAGCACAAGACTTTAAACAGTTTTGCTTTTAAAAATTATATGGCATATTTATTTATTATAAAATGGCCACAAAAAGACATTATGTACAGTGGCTGGAGCAATGTACCAAACTCATTGTCAGTGCATTTGAATGCTTCACACGACTAATATACCAGCGTATAAAAGGTAATAATCGTTTTGGGGGTTTGACTTGCCAAAACCATGATAATATTAAGAGACACGCCGCAGTGGAATGACTGTTCCTGTCCTCGAGGCTAATTGTGACCGTCTGGTCATTTCAATTTGCCGGTCTTGTTAATATGTGCTGTTTTTACTAAGTTTGTTGTGATTGTCTATTACGATATGTGTAGCACTTGCTTATGGTTCGTTAACTTGTACTTCTTCGTTTCGACAATATCAGAATAACGGTTATATACATATATCGGTTGCGTAATTCAAAGAAAATTTTTTCCTTAATGTATGGATACCTTCTGCGTCATTTTTGCGTGTAATGATTATACGTCGAGACGATTCCTCTCATAAATAATCAGAATCTCATTCACACACTATATTGAAATAGATAGTCAGAAGCCGGGTAGCAAGGAGGTAGTAACGGGGCAAAAAAGGTAGTAACAACTGCAGTTACCACATCTTTCATTTCAGTTACTAACTGTTTACTAACGTAGGTAGTTAAGAGGTCGCAAAAAGTTGGTAACGGTCGCAGGTAGTAACTGTTTATTAATGTAGGTAGTAAACAGGTAGCAAAAGGGTAGTAACGGCTGAATCAAGGTAGTAACCGCTGCAGTTACTACCTATTTGCTTGCAGTTTCTACCTTTTTACCAACTTTTTTAAGAGTGTAAACAAAAGGGCGTGTGGTCGTTTGCTGATACCGCTTCATTTGCAATGCTGCGTGTTAGATTTTGTCGTGTATTTATAAAGTTTATTTGGGTACATGTTTCTCTGGTAAAATTCCCATCTCCTGTGCACGTGCGTGCTTCGCAGCCGTTTTTACTCACGAGGAATATCGATCGAAGGGCCCCTTTTTTTCATTCAACCACTTGATGCCCATGCGTATTGAGCCAAGGAAAGCACACAGGAAACAATATTTATAGGGTTCGGTGGACATGTGGAAACCATCAATATAGTAGACTACCACAAAGATTACGTATTCTGACTTTCAAGAAGATGCACATAAAACTGGACAGAACTTCATTTATTTTTCGAAATACCCGAAATACCCTTAAAATAATAATGTGGAGATCACTTTCAAGAGGTCGAAGTGTACTTCGCATAAAACATCACTAATCATTGCCGCAGTTTATTCACTACAGTTCCAAAAACTTTTCACATGAAAAAAAAACTGATCTGATTCCCATACTTCTTGGTATTGATAGAACACGTAAATGAAACGTATCTTTACAGAGCTAATTGTTCTTTTGTTGATCATTATTTCAGTAACAGCAACGAATTTCAATGTCCTTTTAGGAATGGCAATCACCTAGAAACATGCAGCTTACTCCTCAAGCAGGAAGCACGCACGCAATTAGAATACACCGGACGATAGAAGACTAATAATTGTCACTGTTGGACACCTAAAGCGTGCCGTTCAAACAGAAAAACAGATGCACAAAACGAGCGCACGAGTACACACAGGACAAGCACGATCAACTGTCACAATTCTTCCTGCATCACGTGTTAGCAGCGTATCACTTTCGTAAACGTGGCCATGGCTTCGTCCTCTCTCGTATAACGAGTCTGATAAGCGCGCGCAGGAGAAACCGCACTCCGTGGAGGTGACAATATCTAGCGCGCCCAACGTGAGCCTGTCGCGCCATCTTGTCGCTCATAACGAGAACGCACTAAAGTTTCGAAGCTCTGAGGACTGCCAAACGATGTATAGTGTAAATAAATGACTTTTCCCTTAGCGTGCCAGACAAAGTACGCTCTGTGGCGTAGTGGTTAACGCCGTGCGCTGAAAATTCCACACGAGATGCGTTTTTTTATTGCGATAGCAACTATATGAACACTCTCCGCTAATTGATTGATGTGTTGGGTTTAACGTCCCAAAACCACCAAAAGAATATGAAAGGCGCCGCAGTAGAGGGCTCAGGAAATTTCGACCACCTGGGGTTCTTTAACTTGCACCCAAATTAGAGCACACGGGCCTACAACATTTCCGCCTCCATCGCAAAGGCAGCCGCCGCAGCCAGGATTCGATCCCGCGACCTGCAAGTCAGCCGCCGAGTACTTTAGCCACTAGACCACCACGATGGGGCACTCTCGCTAGATTTTGCCGCTGGCGTCGTCGCCCACATTGACGTCACCGTCACTCACCTTGTATGCATACTTATCCACATATATGTAAGCGCAAGAAAGAAAAATAATCGAGAAAAAGACTCCGGTACATGGCATCTAACGTAGGACCTTCGAATCGGAAATGCGAGGTGTTAACCCGTGAACCACCAAGGATCACCTCCTTCAACATTCCAACGGCAAGCTATTTATATCTACCACTCACCGTTGTTGGCGGTTATTTCGTGGGGAACTATTGTGTTTTCAGAATTATCAGCAAGATGACGCAATGAGCGCATGGCGGCTCTCATCTTCCACGCGTACTTCGCCCCGCGGAGAGGAGGAGGGTGGACGCTTCCTAGTGCGCCCTTATCTAGCCGTGGAAGCATCGTACATTTTGGCTAGCTGTGGGATTTCACTAGAATAATTCTGTTGTAGTTACCAGGCGCACAAAACTCACAGCAATCGTTGCACAGTCTTTGTATGCGAAAAGGGCGGGCATTTCAAACAAAGCGAAGTAACAACTGAGATGCTTATTCGCGTTATCTTTACCTGTGAGTACGTTTCGTGCGTCATTTGTGCGTGAAAAATGCGGGGCATGCTTCCACCTGCTTGCGATTCTTCGTGTGACCTTTCAATTTGTTGCTATCGGATTCATTGCTTCGCCTTTGCGGCAAAGCTGTGACTTTCTTTGCAATCTCTTTGGATATATCTTTAACGTCACTTCCGTGACGCAAGTACGTCAATGGAGCGGTGGTAGACCCCGGCAGCTACCGAGCCCACCATGCGGAAAGCTCCGGCTTCGCCGGGGCTTTTTCGCATTTTTGTTTAAATTTTAATCTTTCACAAATGGTAACTGCACCAACACGCGTAACACAAGAGTGTGAAAATATTTCGGACCTAATACTAATCAGATAAACAGAGAACCCAGGTCTCGATTACTTATCTCTCCGAAATAAGTGACCATAAGGTCATCCATACCGAATTTGCATTTAAACCGTTAATTCGTCAAAATACCCAGAAAACCATTCGGTTGTATAACAAAAGGAATTATGAAGCAATAAATTCGGCGCTTAACGCACTCTTATCCAGTTTAGAAACTACTTTCTTTTCCCGGTCCGTCGAAGAAAACTGGACACTGTTTAAGAAGAACGTCAATGAATTGACTGACAGGTTTATTCCGAAATCCCACTTCCGCGCAAACTGCCGAAAGTCATGGTTCTCTAAAACTTTGAAAAGATTAGAAAACAAGAAAAAACGCCTGTTTAGATTAGCAAAAAGACTAGAAGACCCGCAAAAGTGGCAGAAATACTACGCAGGTTAAAAAGCTTATTTATGCGCAGTTCAAGACGCAAAGCATTCTTTTTTCAGCGTTGACTTGCCAAGCATGCTGACTAACAACCAAAAAAAAATTTGTTAGGTTTTGAACCCCCCGCTTACTGCCCCAATTACTCTCACAAGTGAATCGGGTCACGTATTCACCGATTATCAATGCGCAACACCTTCAACACAGCTTTCTCGTCCGTGTTTAACAAAGAAAGTAACGTGTCATTTACAATACCACCCATTAATATAGAATGTGCTATGCCACCGGTATTGTTTACTGCTAATAGAATTATGTGCTTAATCGACAAAGTTAAACTTTCCTCCTCTTCTAGTATTGACGAAATCGACTTCAAATTCCTTAAGAATACAAACTATATTTGTGCATCTTTTCTATGCTATCTCTTCTCACAGTCACTTTTAACAGAACGTCTACCAGATGACTGGAAGAATGGGAAGGTCGTTCCAACTTTCAAATCAGGTAACGAAAACTCGTCATTAAACTATCGTCCCATATCTTTAACCAGCGTGTCCTGCAAAATGAAGGAACACGTCATTTGCACGCGTATCATAGACTTTCTTGGTTCAAACAGCTTTTTCCATCCAGCACAACATGGGTTCTGCAGAGCTTTCTTCTTGTGAAACGCAACTGGCCTTGTTCATTCATGATTTGCATACCAACCTGGACTGTAACTCACAAACCGATGCCGTATTCTTAGATTTTTCAAAAGCGTTCGACAATGTACCCCATTCTCAACTGTTACTAAATCTGTCCCAGTTAAATCGTCACCCGAACATACGAAATTGGATCAGAAAATTCCTTACAAACTGCTCCCACTCTGTTAATATCAACAACCGTACCTATATTCCTGTTTCAGTAACGTCTGGAGTACCCCAGGGTTCGCTTCTTGGTCCCCTTTTATTCCTTATATACAGAAATTAATCGCCTTCAAACCTAACCTGTAAAATCCACCTGCTTGCTGATGACTGCGCTATATATGACACTGTTACTGACATTTCAAAACAGTCATCCTTACAAGCCAACCAAAACTGCCTCCAGGAATGGTGCGAGCGCTGGCTCATGGAACTTGACCCGAGTAAATTTAAAGTCGTTTTATTCCTTCGCCGCCGCAAGCCACTTGTGTATCCGTACACAGTTAATGCCATCCTCCTAGAAAATGTCCCGTCATACAAGTATTTTGGCGTCACTCTTTGTAGCAATCTTTCATAGAACGTACACGTCATTAATATCATTTTATCTGCAAATAAAACACTGGGTTTCCTTAAACGCCATTTACGCCTCGCTCCACAACACGTAAAGTTACAAGCCTACAAATCTATTGTTCCACCTAAACTAGAACACGCATCGTCAATTTGGGACCCTCGACAATCTAATCTTACACATGCCTTCGAATCGCTTCAAAACCGGGCCGCTAGATTTATTCACCGTTCATACTCTTCCACTGTCAGCGTATCTGGATTGAAAGCAGAATCTGGTTCACCAGATCTAGAACTTCGCCGTCGTATTGCCAGCCTGTCATTGTTCCACAAAATTTTTTCTATTCCCTTGCATGCCCCACCTTATGTCGTTCCCGCAACACGCATATTTCACCGCACGAGCTATTTGCTTCAAGTTGCTCGGCCACGTTCCCGGACTTCTACTTTTTCTGCATCGTTTTTTACACGCACTGCACCAGACTGAAGCGGCCTTCCCAGTGAAGTTGCAACCATTCCTCCTTATCATCGTTCATAGAAAATATCAATAGGCACTGCCTATGTTAAACCTTTGCCTCGTATGTTTTGTTTTATAATTACCCACCTCTTTTGTAATACCTCCTTGCGGGTATTTAATTAAATAAAATAAAATGAAATGATATAATATCTGCATTTGAAGTGCGCCAATACTCCATTGCTGCAACTTTTCTGGGATTACCAATGAGCTTAGGGTTTCAGCATTATATATTTTGAAAATGCTTTCATCCAGAGTAGAAGTGTCCAGTTCAAATAAAAAAAACTTGCGCCGTTGACACGTGAAAAAGTGAAGTCCTTCCTTCTTCTGAGAGCAGTAGAAGTTTTCTTACACCAGCCAAAACCTCAAAAATGCGCTTATTATCGATGGCAAATTATTAGTCACAGATAAATACAATGCACACATTCAGGCACGCTGCTTTGTGGGAGTTGTAAATTATAAGTTATAGTGATGTCAAATGTGGTTCATTTTTTATTTTGTATTTATATTTGGCAGAATATTGGAAGGTAGGCTACGTTAGAGCCGGTAATCCCAGCATCATGACATTGTTGTCAAAATAAGCACACAAAAAAGAAAAAAACTAATAATGAAAGAATGAAAAACTAATCAGAGGCACCATCTACCCACTATATACACTATACTGCTTATAATGCATGAATGACCAAGACATCGTCTACAGCCGAGGAGCTTGTTGCAGTGTCACAAGCTTCGAAATTTCATTGTTGAAAGCCAGCCAAGGCAAATGTCGTTTATATCCACTGCTTGTTCGTATAACAATGCAAATAAACACATCATGGTGCCCTTTTTGAAGGAGTCAATACGAAGATATTGTCACTTGTTGAGAGTAGGCACTGTTGCCCCACTGCAGAAAACATGAAGTCAAAGTTACGCTATGATAACGGTGACTGAGTGATCTCACACAAAAAAAAGGCCACGTGTGTTTATGAACCCTAAAAAAGTTCCACTGTGCGACGCTATTCTCAAAAGTTTCGCTATGATCCGCTTTAAAAATGGTCGCGCAAAGTGCTCGTTGAGGGCGCAAGAAAGAGCGGCTTTCACATGCACGCCGCGGTGCACCCTGAAACGCTCGTCCCGGAATGACATCTTCACGAAACCGCGCACCGCCGGCTCACGAAAAGCTCCGGTAGTTTCCTTTTTTCAGTCCTTTTCCTCGCATGAACACAGCGCGTCGGTTTCACTCGATACCCCCGGGAAGTGAGCGTGGTGCCGCGATCTTGCGTGGCCGCTTTCCAAAAAGTTCCATCCTCAATGCAATCCGGGATGGGCCAAGGCAGCGTCGAATTGCTGTACCGCTGTAGCTTCATCGTTCGCAGTGTACGAAGAGTATCCTGAACGATATATCCCCACGAAACCAATCTTCCTGTCCTGCTTTCATTGAATTTCTTATTATACGCGATGGCCTGCACCGAGAACTCTCGTAATATGATACTTCTCCTGCGAGCGATTCCAAAATTTGCAGTCAAGCTGGCGTCGACAGTGTTGCCGCGCGTTCAGCTTCACTGCGCCCTATCGAAAGACGCTCCGCCGGCATCCATTATAGGGTGGATGCGCTTTCGTAGATCCCGTATCGTGCATCATATAGCATCTCTTTCGTTTGCACGCTCGTACAGTTTTGGTCTCCATAAAGTGCTCCAAGTCCGAGGGAGTACCTTACTCTTTCCTTTACTTTCAACTGACAATCATTCATTTAGTTCCCCGTTGCCATTGGCCCTTGAGCTCACGCTGTTCGCTGTGAGCTCGACTGTGTGATTTCTGGATGTGTTATTCTTCTTAGCCAGTAGGTATGGGAACTTTTGGCGTGCATGCATGTCATCCACCACTTTGGGTCATTTAATGTCAAACGTCTCAGAGATTGCGCTAGACATTCTCAAATTCTCTTCTAATAGTTTGGTCAATCGATTCAGTAAGCTATTTAAACTATCATAGTACTTGGGGATCATTATTTTCTCTCACTTCGTCAGTAGTTTGTTTGTTGCTGTAGAGAAGAAACGTAGGTTTTTGAAAATAGAATTCCTCGGAAATGCAATACTACATGGAGCGCTCTATATATAAGCTGGTTGCTAGAAAATCACTGATGCATTCTTAATTTCTTTTTTTTTTGCGACGGGCTTACCATACGTTTTATCTCACAATATACTTTGTGGCGAAGCAGTACGGTGATTTTGTGCCCACTTCGACAATTTTCTTAAAACTCTACGATGCCTTCAAACACACTAAAACTGTAACACGTGGCTGTATGCTTGTCATTAGACCGGCGAAAAAAGTGAGGAAGGTCGATGACGAAGCAGTTTTCAAAAGGAAGGGGCGAAAACAGAAACATGCGTGAACTTGATGACTCACGTTCAGTTAACTGCAAATCGTTGATGCAGTCGACATAAAATTACATGCTTTCCCTATAAGTTGGCGTTAATACACATGAGACCAATTTATTAAAATTGAATAAATGTGAATTTGAATTTAGGAACAGCGTTTTTTTTGTCCAGCGTCCATTCTTTCTATGGCGCCGGCCACTAAGCATGCTTAACTGCACTGCAAACTACCTTGGAGCAACGGAAAGATGCAGCGGTGGCGCCAATGGCAAGATCGCGAGCTGTTTTGTGTAAGTAGGAGTTTTCCTTTTTTGAGCTTTCTGCCAGGAATTTGTCGGCTGTATAGAGTGCTGCCGACATTGGCTCAGATTATTATTTGTGAAATGTGCTGTTAAAGTATAGCAAAAGCGCAAAACAAGCCTTAAATACCCAGATGTTCTTCTGTTTGGTGCTTGCATAAGCGCTATTCAAGCCAACTGTGCGTTGTAGCCGACAGGAGCTTCGGTTCCCTATACGCTCGGCTCTCGGAAAGACATGAACAGTGCAGCGGAAAACTCGTCATCGTTCGAGTGCACGGCATCCGCAGGTCGTCTTTCATCCGCATCCTTTGTAAGCACGCGACGTAAGCACTGTGAATAATGAGACTTGCGTGTCACACTTCACGCGGAATGCCTTTAAAATGCAAGTGTAAGTTGCAAATATTTTATGGACCAGTCCCGCTTTAGGATAACTGTGATGTAATGCATCACGTGCCGTTTTATTGGCGGCATTAAGGGAGCCTGTGGGAAGGTTTCTCCGAGTGCGTACATTTACCGCGGCGCTGTTCACGATCGGTGACAAGCGACTGATGACGGACACGACGTGCCCATGGCTTTTGCAGCGTATGGTGTAAACGTCACTCAAGTCTACACGACCAGCAATTCTGCATAAACGAGAAAAATAATTGTGATATGTTCGCTTTAAAAGGAATGGATATTTCTCTTATACCCGTTCATTGTAATAGTCTGTGACACTATTTCTGCAATAATATTTGGTGTGTTGCATGACAAAACCACTATATAAGTACGAGGCACGCCACAAAACATGACTGCGGAAATATCGGTGTGTCTCGCCTTCTATAAAGGGCATTTGCATCTCACAGCGTGCGACCTAGCAATTCTCCTCGATTGAAACGTTAACACCAAGGCTAGGCTCGATTCCGCGACTTTCAGCCCAGTGGCAGGTCACCCCTGACCACTCTACTATTTAGGTGTAGCTCATTCAGCGCAACATTACTTCATCATCGACCGACTATCGTAAACGCTTAATGACGGTAATACCTTCCAGTAAGTGCACAAACATGAACCAACGTTCAGCCCAAGTACACCAGTTGTTATCCCGCTCTAACGAACGTAATACACAGAGGAGTGCCACTAAGAGTAGCCAAGCTGTAGCCTGATTGGAAAGCGCAGCCAATTACGGCTGCATGGATATTGAAACTCAGCCGTTGAGCTTGCTAAAGAGGTAAGCGTGGCTTTGCAATTACATGCGTTATCTGACTTACTAAAGCGCAGAAGCACTCCCGGAAGCTAGAAGGGGCGTCCCTAATTAGGCCAGGTACGTGAAAGGCGAGTCGCTTGTACTATGAGTCAGGATGGCATAGTGTTCGACTCGATAACGAGTTTCAAGCAACAGTAGCAGCCAGTGGTGGTTAGACGAGGCTGAGGGAAACCTTTCATCATGGGCCAAGCACCCCTTGTGTTCACCCTCCGTTCGGCGCATTCGTTCTATTTCTGTCTGTGGTTGGATAATGAGCTTCCGACCGGACCAACCACTCGACCCCCGTTCTCTAAACGAAAGTCGAGGGCTCCGTCTGAATTCTTTTTTTTGATGGCGTTTCTTTTTTCACTCTTGTAATGCCACTGTATGTTCTTTTTGAACATACATGCTGCTCCGGACTGTCTTTGGGGTCCGGATTAGATGCGTGCAGATATGGCAATAACTGCAATGAAACTTTTTGAACACATGCGAGCTCACACAGGAGGAGGAGACATAAAATTAGATGAAGTGATGAAATTGAGAAATTCGCGAATATAATCTGGCTGCAGAAGGCAGCACAGCACTGGGTTGATTCACGGAACATGGGAGGGGCATTTTCTCAGCAGTGGACGCAGTCAGTCTGGTGATGATGATGACGCAGGTGTCTGCACAACGTGTCATAATGGGGTGACTAATTGAACGTGCCCATTAGCTTCGTCACGAACCTCACTGTAAAAGCTAGTTAAACTTTCAAACTTATTACAGTCGTAGCATCTACTGATTCAGAAACACTGTGAATCTCTCACAGAGAACAGAATCCAATAAAGCGATAAGTAAAGGTCTGGAAAGCACGAAAACATGGTTGGAATACTTGCAGGTGCATGCGGTGGGCAACCTTACGCTATTGCCAATTATGCGGACGTGATTAAAAGTCGTCTTGTCATTTTCCTACAAACACTTCTGAGCAAGTATACATAATGCTTATGACATCAGTTAACGACGCATGTTCTTAAAATTAAGCTCTCTAGCGAGAAAGTTGTGAGAACAGGCTATTCGATCACAGTTACGTAAATCATGCTGGGGGGCAGATGGTCAGTACTATCGTTGTGGTCAGGCACAATCCATGCAACTGTCCCCGCCGAATCCCAATGTCCCATTTGAATTTGTTAACAGTCAAAAACAACGCACTTTCTGTAAGACCAACTCTGAAATTTGAAGCACTTTCATTGAACAGAAACAAGGTGCCGCTAACCAGTGCATGCTATGGGTCAAGTTTTTTAAGCATTAGGACGAAACGTGCGACCATTTTTTATTGCATGCTCCAACCCAAATGATGCAGCTGCAATAATGCGAATGAATCGCTATTAGGAACTAACTTCGAGATGTGATGTAGCGTATATGCATTTGAATACTCTGTTTCTTCTGGCCAGGTGGCGACGGCCATGATTATTATTATTATTATTATTATTATTATTATTATTATTATTATTATTATTATTATTATTATTATTATTATTATTATATCTGAATAAATAGTTTGAACTTAAATGAAATATTATAAAACGCGTATACAAAAAAATGGCTGCCTTTGCAAGATGTCTGTCCCCCCTTGTTCTCTTCATGCATTTGCGCCACTGCTCGACTGCTTTGAATAAATGAGAATAAGGTGGAACCTTGAAGGTGCCAGGAAATGTGGAAACTGGAGGCCGCTGCCGTATTCAATATGGGTGTGAACTAACTCCTTAAATATATACGATGTGGGGGACAACAAAATTTCGCCTACGCAGCTGATGAGCCAATTTGTTCTGAGTTCACAAGCTCCACGGCTTTTGTTAAAGCGAATACCTTGATTTCTCACGAAGCTTGGAAAGTCACTGGCGATTTCGCAGTGAGCGTCAAAAGCATAAAATACATTTAGCTGCCGATATAGCTTGAAATAACTTTCAGCCGAAAGCCAGAGCCGTTATCCGGATATTTAAGCAAGGTTATCCGGGCCATCATACGAGAATAACTGAGAGAAAAACTTCATCTACGGCCCCCAACCATTTTAAGGCTTTAGTGAGAAACCCTACTACGTGACCTTGGCTCTGATGTAGGTGTCATGTACGAGAACGCTTTGTAGATATCTTTCCGTTTTTGTAGAGCACTGTCCGGTACGCTTTCTACTTATCTATCGGCTTATGCAGAGCACTGCACAGAACGCCTAGTATATATATTTCTGTTTTTGCGACGCACTGCACAGAACGCCTAATATATATATATATATATATATATATATATATATATATATATATATATATATATATATATATATAAATATATATATATATATATATATATATATATATATATATATATATATATAATTCTGTTTTGTTGAGGCACTGCACAGAAAGCTTTGTAGATATCTTTTGGTTTTTGTAGATGCACGAATGTACATCATAGTCAGCGAAGCATTCAGAAATCATTGCTGATTGAGGCTGGTTCTCTTCATTACTGACATGCCTGCACGCCCCTCAGCGGGGTAACCTAGGGGTATCCGTCGAAAAATATTGCGGAAAATTGAAAACTCGCGACGCAGTATGCCTGAAATTTTAATGGCCCAAGGTTCCTCTCGAACATGGTGCAAGCTTACGAAATTGTTGGTGAATAAAAATTACTTCATTTCCTCTGTATATCAGGCGCGTATTTTTCACGATTGCTAAATGATCGATTCATTTCGTAGCCTTTTGTTCGTTCACCATTCTACAGAACTCTCATATAACGCTTCAGTAAAAGGTGTAATCGATGAAGCCATGCTTTGCTTTCATCTTCTAATTTTGTTTTCTATGTTCTCAAATGGCAAATCCCCTTTTGATCTACCTTTACAGTACGCACAAAATTGCGCTATACTTATGGAACCTAAAACGAATATTGTGAAGTTATAATGTCCCCTAACCGTGTAGCATCAGCGCTGACGACTCTATTCAAGAAGCATGGTTTTTTTCGGCAACAATTTAAAATGAGATGGCGAAACGATGACCATCCGAAGTCACTAGCTTCTTGCTTTTATCTACAATCGCATTGAGAATTTCTGTGAAAAAAATTCACGTATAACTTTTTTTAACGTCTTCTTTCATAATGGTTAATGTTTGTTGTGTTGCAGATGTCCTGGTTAAGCTTTTTAAGGTGATTTTTATCCAATTGCAGTTCTAAATAAAAAAAAGCTATATACCATCTTAGAGTGCTGCTCTGCATGTACAAGGGCATTCTAACTATGCGGTGGATTTGGGATGACTAATGCACTGGCTTCCGACAAACAACGTAAACAAATGAGTGCATGATTCTTGATCCCGATGGCCATGATGATAACTACGACTTGAGCGATGAGAAAAAGAATGTCATTCAACGTTTTAACACACATGCATGCACAAAAATAGTCATTCACGAACCTTTGTTGCACTGAATATTCCTCACTAACACCAAAAGCGCTATCATGTTACGCAGTGCACAACCGCTGTCTTACCACAGCCCGGTTTCAGGTTCAAGCCGTTTTGCGAATAGCGGACTGCCATCGTAATAAGTCGTTCTGTGTCGTAACGAGAAGAGTCGGAGGGCACGTGCTTTAAGTATTCATGGAAATTGCATGCGGTACAAGTGGGTGAGTCCAACGACTGTCTTACCTTGTGCTTGAGATATCAACGTAGACCATCAACCGGTGAATTCAAGCGTCATCCTGCCTGGTTAGTCCTTCTGGCGTATAGAAGCTGCATGTTGGGTTTGTTCTGTGCAGAGGGCCATAGCGGTTACGTGCCTCGCATCACATTGTTTGCTGAAGATTTTGCGAGAACGAAAAAGGCCGCTGCACCTTTTCTTTGAAAAGCTAAGCGAACTGAGATACTTGAATCATAAATCTTTGGCTTTTCATATATTGAACATGACTTGTATATAACGTTACTGATTATATCGAGGCCGTCCCAACATATCAAATGCAAAGAAGTGAAAGGTGGCATCGTTGTTTCTAGCTAGCTCAACGCGTGGCCCGTATTTTGTGCAGTAAATGGTGTCCAGCAACGGTAGTATAACACAAAATATTATTTTCTGTTCGCCTATAGATCAGAAGACAAGTGGTGCCCCCTAGAGACTGTTGCTTTTACGCATACTGCGCAGCGAGGTTCCATGAAACTCAACGCGACTATCACTTGTACCCCACCGCCCACCGGACGATATATTAGCGGACATCCCGTCAAACTGAGGCCCAGGGCTGTTGCCGCAGTGAAGCGAAAGTAGCTGATGGCTGTACATGAGTGGGTTCGTGCCAGACTTCATGGGCCAGAGGCTTCGTGCCAAACTTCATCGGCCAAAGGTTTCCGCAGGGTTCGGAAATATCGAGCGCACTCTGCCCGTGCTATAACCGCATCACGATAGAGTTTTTTTTTGGGTGGGGGGGAGGTGGGCATTGACTAGAAAACGAAAAAGGTGGCACTAATCATACGCGATCCACCGGCAAGTTCGCCTTAGTGCATAGCATCTATAAGACTTGACAATATAGTTCAGTTACAAATGTGCATCTGAAAGTATGCGACGATGAAAGCTTAGGGAACAGACTAATAGAATTGTGCTGTACAGAGCGGTAGAACTGTACCTCCTGCCGTGGTTGTTTAATGAGTATACACCTTATCTGGTAGAGATGTGGCTTTGATTGCCGGTCAAAGGGGCAGCATTATGATGGGGGTGAAACACTGTGTTATTTGTCCGTTTACATTTTTTCACGTTCAAAACTTCAAGTGGTGGAAACGGATCCCGAATACCTGACTACAGCGTTCCTCATAATCACAGTCTGGTTCAACATACCAAACACCAGAAATTGCTAATACATTACAGCAAAGCTGTTACGAACAAGGATTGCCATGTGTCGTAGATGAAACATGTCATCACCATGAATTCGCACTCACTCAATAAACGCCCAACCATTCTCTACAGGTGGTCTAACAAGAGAAGCCCAAATGTGTCCACCAGCTCTGCTGTGAACGATCCTTGCGTAAGGTATCGCAAGCTGAGCTATTTTCTCTTGCTGCAATTACTAATCATATTTGCGGAAGCTATGTTTATTTTCATCTACCTCGCTCTTCGCAATCGACTATAGGTTAGCAGGACACACTGTGTTCGTTATCTTTCTTGCAAAGCTAAACCGGAGATGTGGTGAAGAAACCTGCGAATAAGAAGTCTTCTGCTCATTGGTCGCAGTTTGCTGATATAGTTGGCAAATGATTCGATGTAAACTTCTTCAGAATTTAAATCAATAATTATATATTTATGGCAAATCAACATTATTCGTTAAGTATAATTTCTCGTTAAATAGCCTTTGAATGCCGTAATTATGCAAAGCTAGCGTCTTTGCAGCTCCTTATAAATGAATCACTCCTATATATTCAGAATATAGAGACGTGTGAAGCTGAGGCATACGGAATAATATTGCTTGCTTGAAAGAAGAATTTTAATGAGCAGCAAACAATAGTTGTATGTGATTACGGCACCGTGAAGCTAAGGGCGCGTTTTCAATGGTAAACACAATATATATGCCTGTTAGCTCTCAGCGACGTGGTACGGTCATAATTACAAATATCTACCTTGGAGTACGAACGCCCTAACAGGACAGTTCACGCCTAAATACCTCGATGAGGTTGTGTGGTTCATCAGGCCATTTGTACTTTCTTTTTTTTCATGTGCACGAAGTAGTCGCATAAAAACAAAGATAAAGTGTAAAAGTGAAGAAATACTGGCAGACATACACACCTACAAAGTGACAGCAACAAGAAATGCTTGAGCGTACAGTGTGCGAAGACTGGTTTGAAAGTACCAATGGTGATAACAAAATAATGTTGTCTTTTTCGTGGGCTAAGTGGCCACATTATTAGCATCCAATTTATAAAGGGCCATCGACAGGAGTCAGATTAAGAAGTGAGCTAAGAAGTGCCTCAAATCTGACAAGTGAACCTTGAGAAAGACTGGATGGCATGTCTGCTGTGGCGAAGCTATTTACACTTTCGCGATCGCTTTCTGTTTCGGCACCTCGGCTTCTTTCCGCTATTTCAGAGAGCGGAGAATGTCGGCCCGGGCTAAGGATTGTAGGTAGCAATGCCTTTCCCAAAGACCTTCATGATTACGCCCTCGACGACGGTCATCAGGGAAGCGGCCAAACGGCTAACGGTTGCGCTGACACGAGACGTCCCCGCCTCTCTCAGGGAAACAACGCCGAAAGGCAAATGCTGTTTTCACATCCTGCAAATGCGCTTGCACTGTCCGGTGCTTGCCAAAAAAGAAAGTAAGAAGGCAGTTCTCAGGGAATACAGTGATTCACTCAATGAGGGTTTGCCCACCCGGAGAGCATGGTGTATTGGGAGCAGTACCGTGGTAATCTTCACGACATCTCTACAAACTTAAAAGAGGAAAGGCTGGAATTCCTGCAGCACCTATTTATTCGTTTTGATTATTTCACGTACTGCAGCTTCAGTGAGGCTATGGCACGAGAGGGAAAAGAACAAAACAACAACAACAAAACAATTCATTGTTCATATGCAGGTCAGAAATTCTTGAAGTGGTGAGAACAAACACTTTCGGGCAGCAAATTAAAGGCTTCTGTAGTTGAAGGGAAAAAGCTGTATTTGAACATGCCAGTGTGTGTGAAAAAAATTTTAATTTATAGGCATGGTCAATCCTTGTGTTCAAAGATCAAGAAAATTTTATATATAATTTAAAAGCACCGAATTGAAAATAGAATAAATTATGCGGAAATATCAGGCATTCAATGTGGTGGTGCTTCGCAAGAGTAGTGAAACCTGGCTGCGGAAGGAAATTCGTTGGAGAAAAGCCCTGCCATATCTCTCCCATATAACACGCTAAACTCTTTTTTGAACGAATTCTAGTTTCTTGATGGCTGATTTTTTATGGCTGTTCCAAACCACACTGTCATATTCGACAACGGGACGAATAAGAGTTTTGTAGGTAAGCCGCTTGGTTTCTTAAAGAGCAAGAAGGAGCCTACGATGCAAATATATTAAACTCGTGAGGGCTTTGTCACATTCGAATTGAATATGTTTGAACCATGATAAATTGCGAGGTATAATGGTACCTAAGCACTTCAATGTGTACAGCCCTAATAAACTAACATTGTGAAAACCATAGTCCAACGTCAACGAGTAGATACGCCTGGTAAATAACATACTGACTGTTTTGGAGAAGTTATTATTCTTTTACCAAGATTAGGACGAACTAGAAAAATGAGAAAATGAATTGTTGAGAAAGGCATGATCCAATGGAGATTAAGAGTATGATACCAGATGCAGTCTTGTGTGTAATGGCCTATTTTCACAGAAGTGTGCAAGTGTAGGTCATCAATATAAAGCACGAATAAGAATGTTCCTAGCACAGAATCTCGCGGAACTTTTGATAAAACTGTCATTGAAGGTGAGTTAGCAGAACCGAAGCACACACAGAAGAAGCTCCGGTTGCTGGTGTGAGGGGTCCAGCGGGAGCTGTTTGCGGGACTTAGGCGGAACCTGCCGAAGACTGTCAGTGAGTTTGTCACCGAGGCCATGACTATATAAAAGGCGCTTGAGATGCGCACAACGCCGTAAAACTACCTCGCCTTATTCAACTGCGCCGAAGCCTTCAGCACCGATGACTTGCGTGAGATCATTAGACCGATAATGCAGAAGGAGCTGCGCAAGCTGTTACTTCAACGCTGCTTCTAGCTAATTCGATTGCTGACATTGTCCGCGAAGAAGTTCAGCAGTCGCTTGGAATCTCCGAAGCACCACATCCTGAACCGAGAGCTATGGGCTACGCCGCTGCAGTGCACCTCTGCACTCCAGGGCCACGTCGGGACACTACCTTGCCACAGTTCTACCGCCAGACACGGCTACCACTAACAACGATGCCATACCACGCACCTGCGGGCCAGCGCTCCCCTTTTAGGAACACTGACCTCTAGATCGCCCCTGGCTACCGCCAATGTGCTGCCAGCGTGGTTAAGCCGAGCGCACGCATCGCCGATGCCAGTACCACCAGATGGGACTAGGTGTTTTCGCCATCGACACGCTGCGTCTATAGTGAGGTGGAAGACCACGGCACGCTACCGACTATCTCACCGGAGCGCCGAGGACACCCCGGGAATCTTCTCGTTCATCCTCTCTTGCCCGTTACATGTCACCGCACCGTCGGCACTCAGCCGTGCACTGGCCCAAACCGGGGCAAGTCACCAAGCCCATTTAAAAAAAACTAAAAGCAGCAATCGATGGAGATGCGGTTGCTGTACGACGGTCTACTGAAGATCCTCCGCCCATGAGGATGACGCGACGATGCCTCACAAAACCTGCCGCACCCCTAACGCAGCTCCGATATCGATACTTTGCGGTCAGCAGAAGACCTGACAAAGTAACGCGAGGCAACGAACTAGCAACGTCGACTTCCTCATCGACTGCTACAGTGTCACAGCTCTCGTCAGCACCGGAGACGACTATTCCGTCATCATTAGAACTTTCGCCACGAAGTTGAAAAAAGTTAGGGCCGCCTGGGAAGGCACCGAAATCCTACTGCTGGAAGATACGTAGTTATGCCGGAAGGAATGTGCACAGCCAGAGTCGCTATTAAATACCAAATGTCCCTCGCGAGCTTTGTCGTACTACAGCATTGCTCGAGATATGTCATCCTTAGTATGAACTTCTTAAAACTTCATGGGTCCGTCGTCGACACGAGAGCAAAGTTGATAACACTATTAACAGAAGCAGCACTGCCACTGCGCACGCCGCCGGGAAACAAAGCCTTGAATGTGCTGGAAGAACAAGTGCTTATATTACCTCGCTCAAGCCTCATCATTTCCATCGGCACTCCAAAACCAGGAGATTTTGAAGGCGCCGCCGTTGCAGGCATTCACCACCTGTCGGTCAACCGGGATATTTGTGTCGCAAGAGGAATCACCGATCTCTGTAGAGGAAAAGCAACCGTGATGCTCATGAATTTCAACAATGAGTACAAGCACGTCTTCAAAGGCACAACGGCTGCCTACATCGAAGCAATATTGGAAGCCAGCAACGCTATCGTCCTCACCGACACTGCCGAATCTACTCCGGCGACTCAAACTCTTTAACCAGCTGTCGACTGTAATCCAAGCCTTCTAATGCATAAATAAGAACGCCTCAAAACCCTGCTCCTGAAATACAATAACTATTTTTGTCGTCGTCAAGAATTAGACAGACCCCTGTCATTAAACATCAAATTGTAAGAGAATCAAATGCTAGGCCACTCCGTCAGAGTCCATACAGAGTTTTAACGTGAGAAGACAAGGCCATAAAGAAACAAGTTGACGAAATTGTGTTACGTGACGACCTTATTAATTTTTCACAGAGCCCATGGTCGTCAGCACTGGTGTTAGGGAAGAAAACAAATGGAGCACCACGCTGCTGCATTGATTTTTGGCGCCTCAACAAGATCACGAGAAAGGACGTGTACCCTCTTTCCCGAATATACAACGCCCTTGATCAACTCCACAACGTGAACTACTTTTCATTTATAGACCACAATGGAGGCTACCGGCAAATTGAAGCAGACGAGCGAGACAAAGAAAACACTGTCATCAGTACACCAGACAGCCTCCTAGAGCTCAAGGTTGTGCCCTTTGGTTTTTGCTCGCTGCCTGCAATATTCCACCGTGTTATGAACATCATGCTGGCTGGATTGAAGTGGCAGACTTGCCTCGTGTATTTTGACGATGTTGCTGGCTTTTCCACAAGCTTTGACGAGCGTCTCCGGTACTTCGACGCTGTGCTTTGAGCAATCAAGACCTTAAGACTTACTCTGAAGCCAGAAAAGTGCCGCTTTGCGTACGATGAACTCGGGGTACGCCCAAACCCGAAAAGACAACCGCCATTGCGTCATTCCCACTACAAACCGACAAGAAGGCATGTGCGCCTATTACAGGTGTTTCGTCAGGAATTTTGCCCGAATCACCAAGCCACTCACTAAAATACAAAGACTGACATCGATTTCAAGTGGGAAACGCCATAGGAGGAAGTATTTCAAGAGCTAAAACGACGCCTGCAGACACTGCCGATACTAGCGCATTTCGACGAAGACGTCGTCACGGAAATCCACACCAACACAAGCAGTTGGGGCTCGGAACTGACCTGGTGCCGAACATTGACAGACTTGAAAAGGTCATCAGTTATGCTAGCAGGTAGCTATCTATGGCGGAACTCAACTACTGCACAACGGAAAAGGTTGTCTTGCCGACATCAGGGCTACCTAGTTTAACCCCTACCTCTACGGCAGACATTTCAAAGTTGTGAGCGGCTACCACATCCTATGTTGGCTAGCTAACCTGGAGGAGCCTTCAGGTCGCCTCACATGGTGGAGTCTGCGACTTAATGAATTCTCATTCATCGTCGTTTACAAGTCGAGGCGAAGGCACTCTGAAGCCGTCTGCCTGTCTCCTGACTCCGTTGACCCACCACCGCCGGAAAACGATGATGGCAACGCTCCTTGGGATCATGAGCATCGATAACTCTTCAGAGCGACCGCAAGCCGACCCTGAAATGAAGGTCTTTGTAAAATACCCCATGGGAAAGGCTGTCGTGTTTGCCAAGGTATTCAAGCGAGCACTGGCGTCATTTTTCTTGCGTAACAGCACCCTCGCCAAGAAAAAACTTCTCGCCACGTCAGGCCAACTATACTTCATCGTATTACCTCCTCGTAGTTGCTGGTTCCAAGCTGTGTTGAAAGAAACTATTCACGCCTAAAAACTTTTATATTGAATCTACAAATCTGATTAAATAAAACAAACCAGCTATTTAGTACCCTGACCCTCTCACTCTTGCAGATTATTCATTCTTTCCCGAAGTCTCATTTTGAAACCGAGTTCTCGTCTTGGATACGTATCTCCACGGTCATATTGACCCTGGGCAAAGTAAGTTTCGAAGAGCTAACATTCGTGCAGCAAAGGCAATGAACGCAAGGATCATTTACGAGTTCGACAGCTGTACACGTGAAAAATGGAAGCCCAGGGCTATGTCAGGACTCTTTTAATCTCGCAAGACCGACAGCTGCTGTTCGCTCCATCCAGAGTGAGTAGCGCAGAAACGTGCTCCATTACCTTCCATGAAGCTAGGGTTCCATCAAGCGTCACGGTTTCTGCTCTCTATCCACGTTGAACGCAATCGCGATTACAGCGATAAATAAAGCGGAGGTGGATATGAGACTTCACCGCGCCACCCAGCGTGTTCTGATTGGCCTATACCACGAGGCGCTAAGCAAAGGCGAATTCGCAACGCCATAAGCCACACCTGGTGACTCGGTTTTCGAAAAAAAACACGCAACCATGTCATATATAGACGTGGGACGTATGAACTGACATTGATGTTTCTTCTGTGTCCTGGTTGCAATAAAACCATTATTTTTATTGTTTCTGTCAGGGCCGCCAGTACACACCACCGTGCACGGTAGATATAAACATCAGAGGTTCTCACTCGGCGCCCATTCTGACAATGGCTATCAGGCCTTTCATTCAGGCGGGTTGGACATTGTGCTAGTCACTCTTTGCTCGCGTCATGGTTGTATGAATGGTTCACTCAACAGCATATGCAAACGC
The DNA here is from genome assembly GCA_013436015.1 of Rhipicephalus annulatus. NCBI lineage: Eukaryota > Metazoa > Arthropoda > Arachnida > Ixodida > Ixodidae > Rhipicephalus > Rhipicephalus annulatus. The sequence continues at coordinate 107,453 of WOVY01000804.1, read as the reverse complement.
CGCCACAGGCGGTAGAGGACGAGTATTGCGCACAACTCGCAGCGTGCGCTGCGCCTGCGCAAAAGTCGTTGCAGCCACTGGCCAGCAAAAGAAACCATGTTTTCTTTCGGGTGTTCGCTTTCACTATCGTGTACATCAATATACTTTCCTGTCAACGTTCCCTGACAATATCTTTGCAGTGTGTTGTCACCAGCGAAAGCCTTTTCTCACCACACCGAACGACATTTTACAACTATAACTGATGAGGCATGGTGCAAGACCGTTGCAGGCACACTCAATAGACATATTTGATAATATTAAAAATACATTTATCATTAATATAACAATAATTATTATATTGCTGTTGTTGTTGTTGTTGTTGTTGTTGTTAAGTGTTGCGATATAACTAGCCAAAACCACTATATGATTGAAGAGACACCGTAGTGGAGGGATCCATTCATTTCATCGACCTGTGAGTGAGCATCATACCCGCTATACTTCCATGAGGGGCGCAGGGGACTGGCAGATTTACCCCCGTATTCTAGAACGTCCCTTCACTCAACGCTCCACCTTCACTTGAGAAAGCCGATGGGAGCACCGTCTCTAGTCACGACAAGTCACTGCACATCAGCGATAATCTGTTGCGATTCTCGAGTAGCGCAGTGCCATTTTCAGCCGAGCGGAGGAGCAGTGCTTAACTCTGTCAAGTGCAGGGTGAAAGTCGAGTCGGGAAGCGTTTGTGAATACGAGGGTTACTGAGGCAGCCGCTACAGATTTGCAGGGACAAGCACTCATTGGGGATGACAGGTTCCTGCATCTGTAGAGCAGCTGCTGTGGCTGCCCAAATATATGTGCACCGCTAGAGAGACTAGCTGGCAGTCCTAAGTGCACAACTATAGAAATTCGCGTTTAGCTTTACCTCAAGTTGTGGTCAGACCAGTGTTCGCGTAAACACGGATCAGCGCAGCTTCGGTGCGCATAATCACAAGTCTTCGGTGGGGCCACCTGTAGAATTGATGCCGTTGGTTCTGCGGTTTTCAAACCTAATGAAAAATTTTCCAACTTTTGTCATGATAGTTAACTGGAAGGTGGTAACATCTGTTAGTTGTGCGATTGATGGAAACATCAATATTTTATGTGTGCAACAATGTGATCTCAGTTAACGCGTCGTGGTTAAGAAATATCACATACTTGTTCACCTTTGAGTGTGACGGCTTATTATTCGCTTTTGGCGTTGTTTTATAGAGGTTTAACTAATGTACGTTTCACTTCATGAAGCCTTGCAGTAACTTACGTGAAAATACCATAACAAAAATTACATTTGCACGTCGGAGCGTGTGCAAAATTTTGGGAAGCATTTATTAGGGTATAGCAGCCGCATGCAGCTCCACTTCCCGCATACTATTTCTTTTTGCTTATGCCAGCGTGAGTTCGGCCAGTGTAACTCCGCCTGTGGTAATATCACCGCCACCACCCATAAAAACTTGTGGCAGTTAAGCTTGATTAAACGTAGTTTGTCGAGCAATATGCCGCTTTTGCTCGTTGTCAGAAAGAACTTGAGCATTGGTTCACAAACATCGAACTTCGTGTCTTTGTTTGGTCAACCACCACGGTTGATTTACAAACTTCCACTGGATGCTGTGACAATACCACACAATACACAGACGCTTCTCGGCTCTGTTTACGCTCTCGGTATTAACGCGATGTCAATTTTGACGTCGTACGTTCCTCTGGTGCTTGCAGCACCTTCAGCCGCAATTCAGTTTCGCTCACACGCTACACTACAGATCGATCAATTTCTCTCGTTGGTGTAAACCTTGGCTGCGTATGAAGGTAAAATGCATGCAAACAGTATTCTCGCGGTTAGCAGTGGCATAACTAAACGCTTCACTAAAAAAAGTGAACTTGTATTTGAAAGAAAATAGTGTGTAATAGAAAAAATGTTCATTAGGGATAAAATGTGGTATGAATGCGTTTCCTTTGAGACACGAAAAATTACTTGCATGCAACAGTCAGCCACTTCATAGCACACCTCGCAGTGCCGATACAATTTTCCAGAAAAAAAATTAATGCAGTATCGTACGCTCACAACACTGCTTTTGACGTTCGTAGAAATTGTTGGATATAATTTGTAGAAAGACAGAAACAACACTAGGGGCCGGATTCACAAAACTCACTTACGAAAACATTTTTGCGCAAGAGAAATTTTGTTGCGTAAGTCGATTCACGAAACAAAAAAACGTCGTAAGAGGCCATCGTTGTCACATCAGCCGCTGCAAATAAAGCGCGCTGTGACTGCCCGAAAACATGTCAGCGATGGTGATGCAGTTGCTATATTTGCTTACGTCATCGAAAAGTGCTCGTAAGTGGATTCACGAAGCGAAATTGTGCGTAAAAACAGCATGGCTGAGAGAAAATCCTAAGAGTGGTCCGGACCACTCTTAGGAACAATGTGGCTACTTAGAACCTGCTGCCGCGGTGGTATACTTTGGTGCCCTGGCTGGTTTTGAGTCAATTCACGCCCATCAAGGGCTGCCTGATGACTGCTGGTGCGTTTTTATTTTTTCCGGCACTTTGAGGTTCGCGTGTTGTTTCCCTTCTACGCAGTGGATGGTGTTGACAACCACCATCGTCCAATAAGTTCGAAGTCGAAGTAATTCCCTGCGAAGTTGTGGTGGGGCAGCTTGGCGCTTTGGGCAGCTTGGCACAGTTTTGCCCTGCGAAGTTGTGGTGGGGCAGCTTGGCGCTTTTGTTTGTTAAGTCGTCAATTCTCCTTTTTGTGATAACCATAGTCCTAGCGCTGTGATGTGATCAACCAAAACTGCGAGATGCTACATTCTGTTGTGGATCATGTTACTTTTGAAGCGCGCCCAGACTATTCTTCGGTAACAACTTGAGAGTTCTATGTGGCAGCGAGAGCCCGTGAACGTCAAGCTTCCCTCTAGTCCCCAGACCTAGCGCTGTGATGTGATCAACCAAAGCTGCGAGATGCTACATTCTGTTGTGGATCATGTTACTTTGGAAGCGCGCCTAGACTGCTATTCGGTAACAACTTGAGAGTTCTATGTGGCAGCGAGAGCCTGTGAACGTCAAGCTTCCCTCCGGCCCCCAGAAAAAGCAAAGATTTCACTGGTGCCTTGCTTTGAATGAAGTTGTAGGCCAATATCGCCTAACTACAGGTTTCCAAGTTCGTCTGGCCATCGTTTTGCACGGCACTAGAGCCTTGACAACAGCCGGTCATGGCCAGTTCTTACACTTTATCAATGGACGTGCACGCCTGGCCAGCCCTTCACTGCTGCTTCCAGTCTGCAGATGCCCTTTGCCTGTTGCCGTACTCGGTTCCTCATGACACCGACGGCTACTAAATGCTGCCATCAGTGAGTTCACCTTGCATAACTAAATTTCACCGATGCTATAATTCACGCAGTTCTATAACGTGTGCACGTTTTTAAGCCCATCAGATGTAATGTTTCTCTATGGTAAGTTGAAGCATGAAAAATTTACTACTACTGTTATATACAAACATATATAATGGAGCAAATAAATAAAACGTTTTTTGGGATTTGATACAAGTGAGCTCTTGTTTGATTATGAGGTTGGACCTGTCGATTGACCACATTTGATAGTTGGAAAGTTAATGTGAATTTAATTTTCAGGAGCCAGGTTACACTTAAAAAATTTATGTTATTTTGGAAAATTAGTTCTACAGACGATTACCACTGTGGTAGTACTATACTTCAGTTGGACATATATATTGCGGAACGTAAACTTTACATGAGGCTTCAGTTTATTTCAAAGTGATTATAACAGATTTTGGTCACTTTAACGAGTGATAGCTTCCTCAAATAAGTATTAGAAGTGAGTGCTTTTAATGATTGTTTTTAAATATCTCGTTTTTGGCTCTTCACAGATCGCAGAGATTGGTTTGTTAAGGTCCTGTGATGCATCGGTTGCACATTCTGGCACATCAATCCTCATCATTACTTGGAGCACCTGTACAAAAATAGGAAGGACACGTTCTCCCTAACTGTGCAAGCCTATGTCACTGCTTGGACTGTTATCAATCAGCGGATGTGGCGTGGAGGCATGCATGGCAGCCTCATCTGGAAGGACTGCGATCTGCTTGGGAGCTTCGAGGGCACAAAACTGCCTAACGGCTGGTTCCAAGGTTAGTTTTTCTTTAATACATACGATTACGTGAACACCACTTACTGTGCACAAATTGAAAACCCAAGCGTGGTCGCTTTCAGTGGATACCTGTGATATTCTTACACACAATTTTTATTCAACATTCATAGACCTAAATAGCAAGATAATTGAGAATGTTGAAAGTTGAAAGCTTGCAGCTTGTGAATGAAACTTCAACTACGGAGACTCAAAAGCTGGTACTTTGAAACGAGCACAAATACTCTGATTCCTTATTGAGCTCTCGAGCTTGTGACTCCCTCTGTGGATTAATTGCTCTGGAAGGAAATAGAAAGTGGGTGAAAATTGCCTGGCTGTTCACAACTTGCAAGGAGAAAGACCTATTGAAGAAGCCTCAGATGACATAGGGCCAGTAACTGCATCTTTTACCTTATGTAGCTTTTTCTCTCTCGGTGCTGTTGCTTGTGTTTCAGCCGAACATGTTCACCACGTTTGCATAGTGATATATATTTTTCTACAAATTGTACCTGACCTAAGAATGCATTGTTGATCTCTAAAGGTGACGTTCAGTGTGTTTCAAAGCCATGGCTTCTCATTTCTCTGTCTGTGGCTAGCCTATTTCAGCAGCAGAGCGATGCAGCTAGCACACATGCAATCCAAGTCATGGAGCGCTCCTTTGGTGTTCTGTGCAGAACGCGGCATATCCATCCGGCAAGACACTGGTATCAACAATAATGGTGAGTGTTGGTGGCACCTGTAGGAGCCCATTGTGCTTGTTCCGTATGATTATTTCCCCTGATGAAGTGCATTTTTTGAAAGGTTTTCTTCATTTAGAATTATAAATGTCAGCAACAAGCACACTCATAATCCACAAGTTCTTTGTGTCTTCTAGACTGCCCATTTACTCTTATATGCGGTATGGTGAGCTGGCTATATTAGACAGCCTTAAAGTTATGAACACTGGCTGTTGTGTTGTAATGCAGTCTAACTTGTGTTTCTTAGTGAACCTATTTGTGGTCTACTTCTCACACCTAGTGTAAAGTCGAAATAGAAGAAACTCTATTGGCTTTTTATGCCTGTCAGAAGTTTCATGCCTTCATCTATAACATTGTAGTTTTGCTCTTGTATCATATTAAATATATTTTCAGTATTCACTGTTTGTGTGTGTGTGTTGAGGCTTGTCATTGGCTTCTGAAAATACAATATCTGTAAAAATGAGCCCATAATTGACAACTATACACTCTTGCTTGTAGCATGGTTGTAACAACGATCTGTATTTTTCTAAGTTCCAGCAGTAACAAGGGGTTCGGTGCTCCACGGTCATGTACAGTGTATCAAGAACAGAGCACAGAAGACCAACGAGTATAAAGGGACTGCCAGTGACTGTTCTCCTGCTCAAAGTTCACAATAGCAGAAAGAGCACATTTTGATGTCTGGAGCAGCTGCTGCTTAACTTCTTAGCAGTGCATTGTTCAGCAGTTCCTTTGCTTGCATTCGAAATAATTTAAATTTGCATGGAAGATACCAAACTATGACACTAATTTAAAGGCTGCTGTAATGTTAGTTGGCCAATATTTTTGAGCTGAAGTTTTTAACATGTGTGTTAAGTGCCTGCGTGCCGCTACGTTTACATGCCTGAAATCACAGCATCCATGGTCGCCAATGGTAACTGTGTTTGCATTTTTGTAGTACAAGAAGTAAAGACAAGGATGCAGTAATCATGTACTTAGTCGATGTAATCCTTCATTGTACACTCATTTGTATAGCACCAATGATGCCATGAGTGTATAAGCTCTGGGAAGTGAATCTATGTGAATTATTTTATTTGGAAGGAAGAGGATCATCCCTACTCCTAGTATATCTTACCAGTAGATTTTAGTGCTTGGGTATTATCCCACTGCCTGTCCGTTCTTCAACAGTCTACTTATCTACTGTGTAAGTTTAACTTTTTAAATGTATACTTTGCTCGGATAGGTTTGTTCATAATGTAATGCAAGTGACTTATCATCTATGCAACTCTACTCAGACTAGAAATAAAAGTATTTATTTTTATATGTAGCTATAGCATGCAATAACTTGTGTTTTTCTAGGTGCCTGTACAATTGTTTAGCCCCACAAAAGTGCTGGTATACTCTAATGTTGAATCTGGCATTTTAAAATAGTTTGTTAGTGGAAGTAAGAATGTGTTTACAACCGATAATACAATCCTAAGATGAACTGGGAGAACTCTGAGAAAATTTATTTACATTTTTTGAACTTTGTTAAGGCTAATGTTGTTATATTCTTTTATTGTGGTCCCTGTTTCATGCAAATGACACATAATTACTTTGCAGTGGTATAGTATTAGTTGTTATTTTACACATATGTGCTGAGCAACATCGCAGTTGAGGCCAGCAGCAAGACATACATGCAGTCCACTGGAGCATCACCTCACATAGTGTACAGTCTTTGCCCAACAGTAAACTCAATATTTTTCAAGCAGACTAATAGACAGCTGTATGGGAACTGTGTTGATGTGAAAAGTTTGAAGTCTTTTCGAGGAGTGTTTGTCATCATTTTTGTCCAAGTGAAGTAGCTACCCAAGGCCACAACTTGTGGGAATGTGGTGGTTTTCTGTCTCGAAAAGCACTCCTACCAGCTGCCTCAATGTTAGTATGGGGTGAATTCACGAACTGGAAAAATAATTGGTCTTTGTTATCTTGGCCGAAAGAGTCACTTCCACCGTTGAGCCACCACGACGCGCCAGAATAGAAACTTTTAGCTGAATAAAGTTGATTCTACTTTTGAGAAGTGTTTTGGGGAAACGAAATGGCACCTATAGCTGTCAATATAAACACTGTTTGCACCAAGGAGCTTAGTAGCTTATAATTGTATTATTCATGTATTGCCTAGAGTTTACTCGCGCTGTGCCAACTTTCAGCCCAAGTGTCCTAATATGCTTTGTTAGTGGGTTGTAAATGAGCCAAGCTATGTAAATAAACAGAGTGATATTGCAGACATGTACAAAATATTGATGCACAGCCCTTTTTTTTAGCATGACATTGTCAAGGGCTTTATTCTTGTGTTATTTATAAAAACTGCTTGTCACTGGGCAGCAGCGGAAAACTATGCATCAAGCCTTTGCGAGATGGTTCGAGAAACACCGTGTTCAGGCATGACAGTGCCGGTGGATTTCTCTTGTAAGTTACTTTCTGTAGTGTATTCAAAATGAGTGTATTAGAATTGTTGTTTTATAGCCATTCATTTTAATACTTACACCTGAGGGTATGTATGTATGGGTGTACATATGTATATGTGTATGTGCATATATGTATGTATGTATGTATGTATGTATGTATCTTTTAAATGAGAATCCGTTTATCATTGGTGAGTAAGTTTGGTAATGATTTGGCTGAATTTGTTTCTAGTTATTTCTCTTTTGAGCCATTATACATTTCAATTTGTTTTGTACTGCATAAAAGTAAATGTAACCTTACAAAAAATATGTGTGTTTGAAGAAGTGGTTTCATTTACCAACCTACAGTCATGGGCGAGAAATTGGGTAAAATGGAACGAACCTGCAAAGATTAGTTTAGAACATAGCTACTCTACATGGCATATCTCGTACATATTGCGTTGGTTGAATATGTCGATTTCAACCTTTCAATTTTAATCAGAATAAGCAAGCTATCACCCGTGGTTGTATATGTGTGTAATATTTATGCATACTGTGATACCGGTTCGCAATTACAATTAAGGTCACAAACCTAGTCAAGCTGAATACACGAATTTTGTCCATGCACCTTTCATCTGCACTGGAACTGTTGTTAATAAAAAATAAACTTTAGTTTCGAACTTTATTCTAGTAACCATAAGCAGGGTATCTCTTTATCACAAAAACCAAATTGCCATTGTTCTGTTCCATTCTGGACAATAGGGGACCCTATCAGCAGAACTCGATTAACTGCTATAGTTAATTTTAATCATTGACAGCGACATTACACTGAAGCGTGCAGCATGACGAATAGCGGGAGAGAAGACACAAACTAATCACTCTGTTTGCGTCAGCTCTAACTGTCCTCCGTGCTCTTTGGTCTTGCTGCATGTGATGATGCCCACCAAATTTGCACGAAAGCGTGTCCCTACAAAGGCAGTCAACTTGGCTGCAAGCAGTTAGCTCACTGCATGTGTAGATTTTCTTCAAAACACCATGAAGACTGATTGCTGGTCGAGTATCCAAACACGTGAATAGTAATATACCAGGTATGATATTGGTATTTCAGCACTGGACACTTTTGCGATAAACGAAGATAGAGGAGAAAATTATGAACCCTGCATTGTTTATTTTTGAAGGAGCACAGTACAGCGCTTTTGGGTCAAAAGGGGAGTGAAAGAAGCAAGTGCGAAAGCCTACTTCTCAAAAAATTTGTACCCGCCACCACGCATAATGTCAGGCCGGGCAACCTCTTGAAAAAAAAAGTGCTCAGTGATTCTGCGAATCGAACGAAGCACCTCCTAGATTGTAGTTGAGCGCTGTAACTGCTCGTCCACTGCAGCACAGCTTGCATTCGCCCTATTGCTGATATATCGTCATTCCTTCGAATGAAGCCAAATGCAAAAACGTCTGGTGAAACTTTGTCAAAATAGAAAAAAAATAGTTAGAATGCGTTTGCTCAAGAATACTAGAAGATAGAAACCACCACGTGTGACTGTATAACCGTGCGCTATTTATTCTTGTACATTACTGTCATGACGTCGGGATAGCCGGCTCTAATGTAGGCTACCTTCTCATAGTTTGCCAAATATAAATAAGAAAATAAAAATATATATCCGCCTGTGACAACGCTAATAAACTATTATGAGTTCACTGTCACTAGTGTCACTTTCACTAGATGAATGCTCAGTTTGCTTCCATTATCGTTTTTTAGGAAAGCTTTGGCTCATTAACTCAACTCTCCTAATTAGCATTGATTCTCACATCTAAGGACAGTCACACTTCATCTCGCTTTCTGAGTGGCTGTCACTCCCATATAACGCGTACTCCACTTTTTTATGCTCTCCGAGCATCTGACACGGCTTTGCGGAGACTTTACCTGACGTCTGCTGGGCCAGAAAATTGTCTTTATTATCTATCAATTTAAAGGTTTCGCGAAGCCGAAACGAGAGTCTCTCTCTCTCTCTTTTCATCCTTTTCGCAGGTGCGATAACGTCTCTCGACCTCAAGACTAGGATACACGTCCCTTGCTTTGTTTGCGCACTCAAACAACGCTGGACGAAATATTTGCACCGTGTTTTGTGAAAAGCATTAGCACTGAGACACCTCCCGACGAGTCTCCCTCATTTTACGTAGACATATACCTAAGCGGATGCGTATGCACGTTCTCGCACTCCGGATTTATAAAAATGCTGCGGTGCATGGAACCAGCGAAATTGCGCTCACAATTTCATTTGATTACTGCTGTTATCTATTTCCGCACAATTCGTCTGCAGGCACCTAAGTCACTCATGTGTCTTGTACTAAGAATATTGTAACAAAGGCTACTTTTGACTACAGGTACAAAACACCCTTACGTTCACCACTATACCGTGCTAGATTGCACCAAATGAGTTAAGTAGCAGCGCAGCTTCATTGGAATGTAACGTAACTGGTCGCGTTAAATAGGGGAAGACATTCGAGGCACATTTTCAAACATTGCATGCATCGATTTATGTGTGGTCTCATTTATGTGGTGCACCTGAAGTGTTGTTTACTTGTACTCGGCGATATAGTGCATGGATTACTCGGTGGCTTAAAGTCATCAAGCAATTATTTTTTTTAGCTACAATCGTTTATTAAAGGCGAGTGCTTGGCTTTGCACAGCCCATCAAAACGTCTATTACAATGTACGCGGCATCGCGTGAGCGCTGTAGCAGACGCTCGCAGAACTGAAACTTAGATGCAGCAAATCATTGGCTATCATCGTATACTGTCGATGCTAGACGCTTTGCGTACTACCTTGATATTATCGGCACACACTTCTTTCTTTCCTTTTCGTTTCATCGGCTATCGTGTGTCCTCCTTGCCCTCTTAAGTGCCGAATAAGTTAAATTCATACCCGTGCTATAGTAATCTCTCCAGATAAGAGAATTTTAGATGCGGAAGCATCTTATACTCGCGCCTTGTAGTGCGCCGTCCGCGCCGTCCGCGCCGTCCGCACCGCTTCTCGAACATTCGACAGCTGACGCGCGCGCATGCGCCGTCGCGCCGTCGCCCACCATCTGTGCCGCGCGCGCTTCTCCTTCGAGAACATTCGACAGCTGACAGCGCATGCGCCGTCGCGCCGTCGCCATCTGTGCCGCGCGCGCGCTTCTCCTTCGAGAACATTCAACAGCTGACAGTGCATGCGCCGTCGCGCTGTATATATACTCAAGGTCGGCGCTCGCTCACTCAGTTGCCGCTCGTCGGTTGGTTTGTACGGCGCGTCGACGTCCAAGGTCGCGGTGAAATGAATTCCAACGAATCCACAAACACAATGATCGACGTCCCTTCGACCAGCGCCGTCCTTTCGCATACGTGTGTACGTGTTCACTCATTTAACACCCCCTCCTACAACCACGTTAACCAATTTAGCCATCGACCCAAGTAAGTCGCAATTTAACACTCCATTTCACAACCACGTTAACCAATTTAGCCATCGACCCAAGTAAGTCGCCCTTTAACACCCCGTTAACCAATTATATGCTCCGCATCCTCCTCAGTGTTCCCCCGAGGGAAGCTGCGGGCAATTTTTTTTGGCTAAGAAACTGCTCAGCCAAAGAGAAAGCTTTGTGAATTCGGCCTCAGAATTCCTAAAGCTAAACAATGTGTTACACATAGTTGATGTTATTGTAGAATGATTTAATCAGGTCAACTACTTCGTCTTTAACAAATCGATCGATAACTGGAACTACAATCAAGTTATCTCTTATTCTACGGGAATGCATCGCTTCATTACTACCTGAAATGACTTGTGGCATGAAGGAGCTCAATAATTTTTTCAAATGCTACTGATGCGATGTTGTTTGCTCTCAGAGCGTAATTAAGCTACTACGAAAGCATTCAAAAAGTAGTAGCACTGGAGCATTTGCGGGGACCACGTATGCGGGCCCTCGACGCTGGGGGAGGGAGGCGTTCCCATCGTTTTCGCCAGCTCACCCTGCAATTTCAGCCTGAAACTCTTGTACCATTATTTTATTTACTTAACCAGGTGATAAAACACGTTGCACAAGTGCTTTGGTATGAACAGAAAAACACTGCATGTGACAGCTTGACTAGTCCTTTCACCCAGAAAAAAATCTAAGTTACAAAATTAGAAAGATATTACACGCAGCGAAAAGCGACAAAACAGAAGAAAACGCGCGCGTGGCCCATGGCAGCAAATACTGAAAAAAGAAGCAACTCTGAATTGCATACAAGACTATTCATGAAAAAGCAATGTATGAAACAAAGTAACCATATCAGCAATCACCCTGCATTCAAGAAAAATGGAATCAGAACATCTAGTATAATATATCTGTTTTAGATAATATACGTACATTATCAATAGTTCAATTACATTTATTTTTCACACTTGAAAAAAAAGGTAATCTTGTTTCAAATCCATAAATAATGTTTCGAAGTGTTTCCTTATAAATGAACTAACACGAGCTTGAGAAAACGAAGTCACCAGCTAGCCGTGGTAAGTGGGTCATCAGCCATTCATAGCAACAATAAAAAACAAAACAATACTACTGTCAGCATGCCACTCAAGTGTGCTCCTATGGTGGTAACTAGATCACGTCTTTGCTGTTCTTAAACTCAATCACCCTCACTGGTGATCGAGTGTAAGAAAACCCCGAAACCCAGTCACCGAAAACTCTGCTTTTGTAACAATGAATTGTTCGTATTGCATGCATTCGGCCTGTAATTTATTTACAATTGATGACCCAATGCACTGACTTTTGTGTGTTTGTGTTTAACGAAAATGGGAACGACTAACAGCACAGTGCATATTACTGTTGCAGAGTTGTGAGATACGAGTGACGTCGCCAAACAAAATTACGCCTAAAAATGTCGGCATCTAGAAGAAAAGAAGACGGTGTGTGTAATTTACTATGCGGCAGCGTAAGCGGGTTGGCTGTGTAGGGGTTTAAAATGCGAAATATGCCATAAAGCAAAATCTATTTATTTATTTATTTATTTATTTATTTATTTATACTACTGCGCACAAAAACTCCACGCAGGCAGATAAATATACACACGATATATACTAAATAACGAAACGAAAGAACGTTCAATGTATTTGTTGCTCACTTTTAGTGCACATGCACCCTACTCTGCTACAGCGGTAACCTGTATCTGGGATAATGTGTTAAAAAAAGTGTTCAATGATTTAGAGTACTGGTATTCTATGCTTTCAAATGTAATGTCAAATGGTGCAAACGATAGAAATCTGTGAAGTATTGGCGTGCTATGAAACTTGTTATAACTGTTGGGAACGTTTTCTTTAGAACCAAACCCAGGCCACACAAGTATGAACCGCATTATAATGCAGAAACGGCAATCGGGAAAATCAAACATGGACCGAAGCGAAGAGATCCCAGGATAAAGTCTATCACGGAGAAGTGTTGTGTACCTGTGTGTGCAGAAAACACATCTTTTCTGGGGTGGATGTAAAACATTCAAAGTAATGGAGACGGGAAAGTGGATTGATTTACTGAGATCTCGAGCCGTAGCCTGATTTTCTTCTGATGAAAGTCGCACCCGGGTAGAGGACTGATTACCTCAATTTTTACACACCAATATTTCGATATATCTAGTAGGAAGGAAGTATGTTTATTTACAGAAAGGCAGAGAGGTCGGCCTGAGCGATAGTTTGCTCTAGCCTGCTACTCTACACTGGGGGAAGGGAAAGGGGAAAAGAAAGATTAATGGATGACGATGGTGAGATAGAGAGGTGAGTATGTAGTGTTCTTTCTAGCTGAGACACATTTTAGAGCCGCGCACATAGTCCAGTTGGTTCTAAAAAGGTAATAACTGCTCTTGTGACCGCAGTTGCACTGTTGGTGTCTGGCCAAGGGCCCAACATGGTCTCATCAGTTAATGACCTACTGCGATATTGTTCAGTAGAAGAAATCAGTGTTTGTCGTTCACGCGCATATGCTGGGCAGACACAAAATATGTGCTCAAGTGTTTCTGGCACATCACAGTGTTCACAATTAGGACCGGTGTCACTGCGACCGATGATATGTGCGTAACGTCTAGTGTACGCTACACCAAGACGAATGCGGTGGATCATACTTGTGAGTTGCCGTTTCAATTTAGGAGGCATGCGGAACCTCATTTCCGGGTCCCATTTGTGAAGTCGCTGGTGTCGCCGTTCCGGTTTGGTCCAGTGCTGAAGTGTGTAGCTGCGCATCACGCAGCGAAGTAGGGCGTTCGTGTCAGCTCATGAAAACTAAATGAACGATAGAATGTGTATTGATCGGTGACTATAGTTACACAACATTAACACCTATATTAACACCATGATGACAAATTTCAAAGCCAATATAAGAAAACCTTGGGGGCGCTGCATGAATTCCTAAATGAAATTTACTTATTGAGTATTTAGTACAGTTAAAAGTGGATGAAGAACAGCTTGCCGTCGGCACTTCAGAGGACAATGAAAAATAGGGAGGGGGGAATGCTTCACAAGAGACGTTGAGGGCAGCAATAACTGACTACGGGCCACAGAACAGTTGCAAACCCGCCTGCGTAACGCGGCATTAGAGAAATAACTTCTTGACTGAATGTGACTGATTAATTAGCTGACCTGAAGTTGAATAATGACCTGAAGTTGGCAAATTTAGTACGCAGCCCAGTGCTTGCCAAAACATGTTACTTTATTACGGGCGTAAATTATCTTGTAATGCCGTATTCAGGAACGAATCTGAACAAGAAAAAGATTGACGGAAATATGACGGCTTGAAATGATGAAATATTGATGTACTAATAAAGTCACTGCAGCCAGGAGTGCACAACAGAGGAGTGCACAAGCAACCATAAGACCAAAAACGACGACGTAAGCATAATCAAGAACGTTTTTTTTTGTTTACTTATTTCTCTTGAGTGTGGGCACTCGGGGTGCTCAAGAAGTGTATTTTGCGAGCGCACGTGTGTGTGTTTGTGTGTGTGTGTGTGTATGTGTGGTTGTGTGTGTGTGTGTGTGTGTGTGTGGTGTGTGTGTGCGTTTGTGTATGTGTGCATGCGTGCTATCATTTGTATTAAAATTTAGTGGTCGTTCTACCGCTACAAAATTCATAATCTCTTTTCATTCATGACCCCCACCACTTCTGTCACAGGTGTTGCTATTTAAAGGTTGCTACTGCTTAGGTTGGTATAGCAAGAAGTAATGCACCAACATCGTTTTTTTTCCTTGGAGGGTGATGCTTGAAGATAAACGATAAAGGTGAAGTCGCAAAAGCAAGGTAACGACGTCTGAAAACTCCTAGACACTTTCTCTTGTCGCGCAACTGCATGTGACGACGTGGCAGTTCCTTATTAAGCGTCTCTGTGTCCCTTTCAACGAAAGTCTCAGGAGAATCAATGACAGAGGTAGCATCCAACGTTTTAACTATGGCGAATGCATCCTCCGTCTCACTCGATGAGCAGCCTTTCTCCCCATAAGCGGCATTGCCTGTTCCATCCAATCTTCATTCTGCCTCACTTTAAGGGGATCTTATTAGAGTGCTGTATGGAAACATCCTCAAGAGACGACTTTCAAAGAGCCGGAACACTGTTGCCTTCTTTTACTCGATTATGTCTCTCGGAAGTGCATGCTTTCTTTTTATCAAAGCGGTGGTGACGTGCAGCGTTGATGTCCTCACGGCTTTCACTGCAGCGCTCTTTGATGTTAAAAATTATTAACATGACGGAAAACACACGAGTCATGTAGTTCTTATCCAATCTTTCCTCTGCGGTTCAAGAGCTTTGTAATGTCGTCGGACATTCAACCATAGGGATCACCAATGGCGCTGATATAAACCTGGTTCATCCTGCAATAACGTTACCCGTACTCTTGAAAACCATACAATTTTTTGTTGGCGACAACAACTTCACAGAAATCGAATGAATCGACGTCACTCTCGTTGTACCTACAATGCACCTCTTCTGGACAAGGCTCTTCAGATCAGATCTCTTCACCTACTTGGGGAAGACACTTCGCCTTTTTTATAGGTGTGAATAGTCGTCAACACAGACGATACTCTCCTGAACTGCGTCACGTCGACTAAGCCACCAGTACAGCAGGCATGCGAGTTTAACAAAGAAAATAAAGAAACAAGTAACATCACTCATTCTTACGTCGACAAAGTTTGCAACGTTTATAGGGCCATTCATCCGGCTTTATAATAAAATAAAAGCACGCCGTTTTTGACCCCCCACTCCTAGTTTGCGTATGCTATAATGGCTCCAGGCAATATGTAGGGATATACAAGTGTCGTGCAGGTTGTGCAAGACAGGCGACCCGCAATCGCTGAGTGTGCACTACGTTACACACTTTAGTAGGCACCAATATAAAGTAACGCTTCGGTTCACTCTATGAGAGATTTCGAATTTCGAACGGGATCTGCTTGGCTTTGATTAGCAAACATCAGTTCATGCACCACTCTTCAGCGCTTGAGGTCAATACACGAAGGGTATTTTACACAGCTCTCCTTATGTGTACTTCTTTATATATCAGAATATTTTTACTCTCGCACCCATGTTTAGAGCAAGCATGCATAATCTTCATCCCAGTTGCCTTCTGTCGGCGCGGCCAGCGTGTAGGGACTGCGTGATAATTACGTCACAGCCGATGACGAGCGCTGGCCACCATCACGCATGTACTATGAACAGACTGGATGCTAGCGCAGTCGTTCGTTCCACGTAATCAGCAGCACCCCCCATGCCCCCACAAAGATGCCTGCCACCTAGAAGCGACTGTAATTTTGTTCTATGCCTACCGTTGTGTTTAAATTAAGATAACGTTCGCATTTCTAACTCCACAATAACATTTCGTATACCTTGGAGCCACTTGTTTTTTGGAAATCATCCTCCGCATTCGGTATTTGTTCTGCGCTCTGAATAAGTACAACTAAAACAGACGAACCGGTGCTCAGCGGTCGATTTATGAGCAAGCTGTTCACTTGAACAAAACAGTAACTATGGCAAGAATTCATACATACATACATACATACATACATACATACATACATACATACATACATACATACATACATCTCGGGTAAATTGGATGGCGCTGCGCTACGATATATGCATGGGTACCAAGCAAAATAACACTTGTAGGCATCGAAAACAAAGCATACTAATCAAGTTAATAAAAAGGTGGCCCAGTGCCTCACTATCGACAAATGTCAATTCCACTGAGAATAATAATCACACCAGAGGATAGCTGGGCGTAAGCGGCTGCTACGCATCGATGCATGCAAGGCGGCTGGAATTGGGAGAGCAATGGTTTGACAGCACAAGAGAAAAAATGAACAAAAGGCTACGTGACAAGTCCTATTATTACATGGAGGCAGGGACATGTAAACTGCAGCATCCGTGAAAGGCTGTCTTCGTAATATTGCCAATTCACGTCAAGCGCACACATGTTTTATGGTTGTTATTTTCTCTTTTGTGGGAGCAAATGGTGAATGGTGCGCTTTCGTGTTCTTCTTTGTCTTTCTTTCTGCCTGGATGCAAGCATATGATATACAATAAAATGGCGTTACCCGTACTAAAGTGACGCGATCGAAAGTTAGCCGTCATAGAATTTTATTATGAAACGATGTTCCAATCGTCCAGCTATTATGACGTTCAAATACAGGGCCCCGGAAGCGCACTTTATGAAAGTTAAGAGACGAAGATATTGTCCTGACATATGGAGACATACTGCTGTTTAGATATCTGATATCAATGAAGAGTGAGAAACACATTTCAAGTATTTGTTGAGAAATCGCCCATTGCAAAAAAATTGATTTGGTCACCTGAGCGCCTGGTATTTTTCAAGTTTTATGTTAGTCTTGTTGTCCGCGTGATAATTTCGTCCGTGACGAAAGAAAGTTTTTGTTGGCGCGATACCACATGTGTGTGGCGTGATACCCATGTGAAAGTGTTTGTTTGCGTGATATCATTCCGCTACCTTTTCTATGAATGAATTAAACGCAACTTTCCAAATAAATCACAGTCGAGGTGCTCGTGAACTGTCCCAACGACTCGACAAGCAGTTAACAAGAACGTAAATCAATGAATACTCTTGCGTAATTTCAGCTTGCTGTTTTGCCGTCTCTGCAGCTTGTGTGGAATCGGAGGCGCTCGCGCATAGTAAAGTATTATTACGACCAGTGCCTGCTTTTACGAGAAAGTAGCGTTCGTTCGATTCTTAAACAAGTCTCCGAACGGCTGGCTACCTATGTCCGCCATGTATTGTCCTTCCTAGCCGTAACGTGAGAAGTCGTTTCGCCCAACGCCATAAGCAGTTTCACGAGACGACGATAAGTGCTTACGCGGTAGCAACATCTTCCTTGAAAAAGACAGCGGCGGCAGCCGCAAATCGCCCCGCTGATTCAGCGAGCAGTTTGGAGGACCCTTTGGAGCTTTGTTGTGGCGGCCTTTTTGATGTATGCTGTCGTGAGCTTGGGACCCCTCGCCCAGCGACACACACACGACAAGGAAGAGCCACGTTGGTGCCACATTGAAGTGCAGTGAACACACCTCAATAGTGGACGTTGACTTGGCCTCGTATGCGCCTCACTCTCGCAGGCTGTGTGTGACATGTGATTGGACAGTGCCATTTGCATGCGTTCCCCCGATTTAGAGATCTGGGGAGAGCGTACCCTTTATAATGAGCCACCCGACTTATTCGAGGGCGCTCGACATGTGGAGGAGCTTGCCATGTACATAATGTAAATTAAGCCCCGCCGTGGTGGTCTAGTGGCTAAGGTACTCGGCTGCTGACCCGCAAGTCGCGGGATCAAATCCCGGCTGCGGTGGCTGCATTTCCGATGGAAGCGGAAATGTTTTAGGCCCGTGTGCTCAGATTTGTGTGCACGTTAAAGAACCCCAGGTGGTCGAAATTTCCGGAGCCCTCCACTACGGGGTCACTCATATTCATATGGTGGTTTTGGGACTTTAAACCCGACATATCAATCAAATCAATAATGTAAATTTGTGATCTGTTAAGTTCACCTTCTTCCTGCCTCGACTTCTTCATGCCGGATCTCTGGTGCCTGCAAAAGCTGGTCGCGAAAATCGACGACTATCGATAAACGACAACTCAGGCCTCGGTGATCAGCACGTGTTGCTGGAGCTATGTTGCGCTTTGTTTTGTTTTTTTATTTATGTTTGTGTGGTCCAACATTTCACATTGCTTTAACTTGTGGTCATTTTCTCGTCTACTACAACATATTCTGTGCTTGCTGTTAAAGCAGATGCCGATCATTTTGACGATAGCTCTTTATGAAGAGAGAGAGAGAATTTGCCAGAAGGCAGAGAGGATGGCCTGAGCTAGTTTGCTATAGCCTGCTACTAAAGTAAGATCGTAGTCACGGTGTTATAAAGTGTTATCAGAGAATGCTTTTCCACTTGTAATTTTTTACGCCTAAATGTCTTCGGTGCTTGACTCACGATCAGCGACGACCACGTAGAGACGTGCTAATGCTTCCGAGCGGAAGCGTCGCCATTTTACACCTCTTATCATAAAAAGTTGTGAGTTTACAGTCGTTGCGAAGAAATGAGCGATGGTATAGAGAACGCATTTTTTTATCGCGATGCGACCGGAAGCAGCAGTACTCTATAAGAGCGCTATGTCAGCCATTACCAAAGGCGTCGTTTCCTTCCCTGTACCTGAAAATAAGTTTTAAGCTCTTCATATGCGAAGATGATCGTCCCTTCTATTCCGCTGTACTCTAGTGGGCCTCCAATATGTGTTTCATCCGCAACTGTAGATAAATCAGTCGTCAACAGATGCCGTGTACACTTATCTTCTATATTCTGCGAAAGGCTGCAACATGCATAGACGAGCATTTTATGAAGCTCCAAAAATGACGCTCCTGTAAGACCTCGGAAGCAGGCATTGCCGGATTTCCCCTATAGGAGATCAGCTATGACATTACTTATATAAAAAGTCCTTACGGGCCTCGTTAGAGGTCGCAACACCGTTACATTATCGTAAAATCGTTATTGCACTGTCGTATAAAGGATGACTCATATGGTGTGGACTGGAGAAGTTGAGACCTCAGAATCCATAATCTAGGAACACTAACATGTGCGTTACATAAAAAACCTTCATCGAAATGACCATACAGTGCCATCGTTCTCCAAACTAGATTTACTAAGAATAGGCAGGTTCATCCAACATATGCTCGCTTTACATACACAAAGGCAAATTTTACAAGAGCCCCATATTATACCCCACCACCACCACCACCACCATCATCATCATCATCATCATCATCATCATCTTTCCATTCTCAATATCACCTTTGGCACAATCGACTCAGAACACCTATGTTTCGAGCTACCCATGCTACTCAAAGGCTCGCCTACCTAATGAAAAGTTTCCTAAATAACAACCGAGAAATTGATAATATAATTCAAGACAATTATTTGAGATACTGCCTCCGGAAAAAGTTAAAGATCACTGGTTGTATAGCTCAGTGTTTGTTTGTTTTTTCGCTTGTTTTTGTTTTATACTGTTTTGTAGCATTGATCATGAGAGCTCGTGTAAACATTTCCATGACACGTACCATTATTGATGTGTGCTCAATGAATCATTTTCACTTCTTGCGTTGTGATTGCCCATATGCTGTATTCTGACATTATATTCTTGTTACCTCTATTTGCACAAGTTCCGTGGTTTTTGCCGCCCTGAGCAATGTATGGTTAAGACAACTGTAAGTAGAAAGCATTCTTTTGTTTCTTATCAGTCCTCTGAGACCTCCTCATCTTTCACTTAAACATTTTTTCTATCTTTTATCTCTTTTACGATAAGGTATTGCTAACTTGCTTGACTATAGTAAGTTACACTTTGGCTCTGTAAGCAATGTAACTTTTGATCGAGTGCTGATAGTATTGCCCTAAACTGTGTTTGAATGGATTCGAGAGCCTCCATGTTCATTAGTTAAAGTAATTTCCTTCACATTGTGTGAAACTTATTCATGTAAAAATTCAAAAACATTCCTATTGTTCACTATATTTTTGGGCACAACACCATACAAGTGCTAGTTCGCTAATGAAAAGCACAACTAGTGATAGTTCATAATTTTTCTATTTATTGTAACCGTATATTTAAGCACGTTACGTACTACCTATTTGTTGGGCAGCAGACTTTGAATGGAGAAACAGCGCTGGAACAAGGCGGAGACGAGAAGACACAAATTGCGTAGAAAGGTTTTACGCTGTACGTAGTTACCGTGTTATTAAAACATTGTTTTTTATTCAAAAGCATCATCGTATGCCATGAGCATACCAAGAAATTTGCTTTTTTTTGGGGGGGGAGGGGTTCAGGAGGGGTACGAACCCGGTGTGCCATTCCCTGTCTACGCCCCGGTCTTACGCCATACACGACGGGAGGAATCAACACGATTGATACAGAAAATATCATATACACGCGTATTTCTGTATCAAAGGTTAGTATGCTTAAGGGCATACCTTAGAAAACAAGAAAAAAATGTCAATGACGCCACCCTGTGACGACATCAAGGCATCATAGATCACCAAAATTTGTGATGTGACATAGAATGTGTCTCGACATCACTGTAACATCACGTAAATGACGTCACACGATGACGTCGTGACGTGATGTTACGCCGTCGTTTTTCCACAGGTAGGCAAAGAAGCACCGAAGAACGCCGTGAGGAGCCGAAAACTTTCGATGCTTCCGGCCCCGTCAGCCGCGCAAGCAATAACGACGCACAAAACGTACTCACAGGTACAGACGAGCTCGAACAAGCAAGTGTCAATTTCGCTGGGTGCGGAGTTGAAGTAAAGTGTAGGATTGGGCTAGTTGGTAATCCGTTATTAATAACGGATTACTATCAAACTTTTCAGCGCGAGAACCTCCGACAACTAGCACAACAGACGAGGACGAACGCAGACTTTCAACTAATTTATTACTACTACGATGCCTACATATATGATTAAAAAAGACGATAAGATCACTTGCTTGGGCAGAAACCAAAAACACACACACACAAAAACACAAGAAAACAGAAAACTAAAAGTCAAAAGAGACTGCAGGACACCACGTATTCACCCCGACCTCCATGTGCCGAATGTAAAAACGCCACTTGTTTTTCAGATAACACTATTGATGGTTTGCGGATGCAGCTGCCTCGAGTGATTGCTGCAGCTTCGATTAAAAATCTTGTGCCTTCGTTAGGGTGGGATGCGAGAACCTTTGCCTTTTCGAACAATGGGCCATTGTTTGAAAAGACAAACACCGCCTTAATTTCTGCCTGTGCGTTGGCACCAAAGTGAGCCACCTTCTCACTAGTCGCCACTTACTCTTCCCGATTTAGAGTGATTGGTTGCTGAGCATATTCTACCTCCACGAAGTCGTGCTCTTCATCAAAAACGACCCCAATATGTCTTACTCTGGCACAATAGGGCCCAATGTTGTTGGCGTGGACACTTTTCACATTATCCTGGGTTGTTTACACATGATAGGAATTTTCGCGGTCACGTCCAACCAGTGAAAAGGGGCCCATCCAGTTACGTTCCGTCTTATAATACCGATCATTGTCGAAAGCCAGAACTTTGTCGCCAGTGCTAAAAACTTTGGGCTTGGTGCTGTGATTATGTGCATTGGCATAGCCCTCCTGATGGGTCGCACTAGTTAGCTCAGCAATATTAGCGGCAGTGTCAAGCTGCTCCCTACGTTGCTGTAAATTTTCCTCTCAAAGTTGCAGGCATCAACATTTCAATCCGTTCACGTCTTCTGCAGTATTAAATATGGTCCCGTAGGATTCCTCTCATATATATGATAGACGAAACAAAGCTACTCCGTTTACCTCATGGGGAACTTCCTATAAGCCTATAAAACCATTAAGATCAATTTATCCCGATTCTTCAAATCTCTCTGAATGCAATGATACATGTTTCTCAGTACTCGCTTCCACTTTTCTAAAGCCCCATTACTCTATTGTTGTTCTGGTGTTGAGAATCTTGGCGTGCAACCTAATTTCCTCGGCATCAATTGCGTAAGCTGTGATTCGAAATTGGTGCGTTCTTCGGAACAGATCGTCTCCGGAATGTA
The DNA here is from genome assembly GCA_013436015.1 of Rhipicephalus annulatus. Classification (NCBI taxonomy): domain Eukaryota; kingdom Metazoa; phylum Arthropoda; class Arachnida; order Ixodida; family Ixodidae; genus Rhipicephalus; species Rhipicephalus annulatus. The sequence goes on along the minus strand of WOVY01000804.1, from coordinate 85,071 downwards.
TGTAGGACTGAATATCTCAATCAGTGCATAACAAGCAGAATTAGCAGTCTGGGAGCACAATGGGACTACATCTGGCTACCTTGTTCAAAGGTTCACTAAGCACAATGCTTATTTATGGCCTCTCGCTGATGGTGTGCCCAGGGGCATACGTATGTCTGCACTGGTGACTTCGAAAATGTGCTCTGGTTTAGTGAAGGGAGTGATAGGCCCCTTTATCTGTACGATGCTTGTCTAAACGAATTTGATATTCGTGACAAAAACGACCGTTCTCCAATATCTCCTTAACCATACCCGGCAGAAAAAAATTGTGCCTAATACGAGCTTTTGTTTTTCGTGGCCCCTAATGCCCCCCGTTTAGCGGCTGATGAGCTTAACGCATCGTCTCACAGGTCGCGGGATCGAATCCCCGCTGCGGCGGCTGCGTTTCCGATGAAGGCGGAAATGTTGTAGGCCCGTGTGCTAAGATGTGGGCACACGCTAAGGAACCCCAGGTGGTCGAAATTTCCGGAGCCCTCCACTACGGCGTCTCTAATAATCATATTTTGGTTTTGAGACGTTAAACTCCACTTATCAATCAAGTCTAAACGCATCACCTCAATGCGCCTATCTTAGGGGACGACTAGCTGCCTCAGTTGGGTGCTCGCTATTGAGTCGCAGGAGTATAGCAATTTGTCTGAAATGAACATGCTCGATTTCTAATTGCGAGCATCTTTCCAAGATATCTTTAGCGTGGGACCACGCAGCTGCGCTTTGCGAAACTCTTTTCTTTGGCCTTATGACGCATCCCTCTCTTTATCAATTTGCACGTCTTCCCCGGAAACATCTTCCTCTTCACGTTCGGTTTCTCAGCTGATGGATCTGCCTCATGAGCAGGTTCAGCCGGTACTCGACAGGGTGCCAGAGAGCTGTTGGCCATTAAAAAAGCTTCCGATCTACCTTGATTATTAATTAGCGCACAAAGTAGGTCTACACTCTGTGTTCAATGACACTTCGTTGGCTATTTAATTTCACCAGGAAAGTTGTTAGCCTCGCCTCAATAGTTTTGCCGAACGAAGTTACCAATCTTACTGTGGCTGGCGGCTCAACTAGGCTTCGCGGAAGTAGACTCTCACGTATTACAGTTATCTCACTCGCTGTATCCAGACCTGCATCTGTGAATATATTGTCACGGGGTCGTGACGTGGCCGAAGACAGGAAACTTCGTGTTGGGATTTAACTGTTTATTTGGGCGAACCTGTGCCCAGTAAAGGGAAAGTCTAATTACAGCAGCAGTCTTGCACAGATAGCAGTCTCGAACTGATAGCGGCGAACGCAGCGTCGGCCTTCAATCAACAACTGAAGCGCGTCGGCATTTATACTCTTGCCGTCGAATGTTCTAGCGTTATCGCTGGCGGTGGCGTAGGTTGCAGAACAATCTGTACCGTTCGCACAGTGGGCGTGATCTTATCGAAATGATCTACTACAGTCCGGAACCTTCTAGAAAACTGCAGGCGCGGTTTGCGCTGAGAATTGTGTGGTGTTTTGGGACGATAACAAAAACTTGGGAAATGGAACGTGGCATTGCCCCCCCTCTCAAAAAAGGCATCGTCCCGATGCTTTAACTAAAGATGAAAGTACAATAATAATGCAAGAAAGTATAATGAATAAATTACGATAAACAATAATACAAAAAAGACTGGTTTAGTTTGTTAACGCGCATGAAACGGCTACAGGCGCGAGACATGACGACTTCAGGTAGCGATCGGCGTCGTTGAGAGTTCGTGATGCCGTCGGGGACAACCTCGTAATCAAGTGGGCCGAGACGTCGAACCACCCTGTACGGTCCGAAGTACCGTCGCAGAAGCTTTTCACTTAGTCCTCGTTGGCGTATCGGCGTCCACACCCAAACACGTTCACCGGGCTGGTATTCCACGAAGCGTCGTCGAAGGTTGTAACGGTGGCTGTCGGTCGTCTGTTGATTCTTGATACGGAGACGCGCAAGTTGTCGGGCTTCTTCAGTGCGTTGAAGGTACTCGCTCACATCGAGGTTTTCTTCGTCGGTGACGTTGGGTAACATGGCATCGAGCGTCGTTGCCGGGCTCCTTCCGTAGACCAATTTGTATGGAGATATCTGCGTCGTCTCCTGCACCGCCGTGTTGAATGCGAAGGTCACATACGGAAGAATGGCGTCCCACGTCATGTGTTCCACATCGACGTACATTGACAGCATGTCGGCGATCGTCTTGTTAAGCCGCTCGGTGAGGCCGTTGGTCTGTGGGTGGTACGCTGTCGTCTGGCGGTGGTTTGTTTGGCTGTATGCCGAGATCGCTTGAGTTAAGTCGGCAGTGAATGCCATTCCTCTGTCGGTGATAAGGACCTCCGGGGAGCCGTGACGTAGGACGATATTTTCGACGAAGAACTTAGCTACCTCGGATGCACTGCCTTTTGGCAAGGCTTTTGTCTCGGCGTAGTGGGTGAGGTAGTCGGTAGCTACCACGAACCACTTGTTTCCGAAAGCCGACTTCGGGAACGGCCCCAGTAGGTCTATACCAATCTGCTGGAAAGGTCGGCTAGGTAGATCAATTGGCTGCAGAAATCCCGCTGGCCTTGTCGGCGGTGTCTTGCGTCGCTGACAGTCCCGGCATGTTCTCACATAACGGGTGACGTCGGTGGTAAGACGTGGCCAGTAGTACCTTTCTTGTATCCTCGCGAGCGTGCGAGAAACACCGAGGTGCCCTGCCGTCAGATCGTCGTGCAGGGCCTGCAGGAGTTCTGGTCGCAGAGCTGAAGGCACCACAAGGAGGTACTTAGCTCGAAGCTGTGAAAAGTTTTTCTTTTGTAGAAGACCGTTTTGTAGAAAGAACGATGCAAGTGCGCGCTTGAATACCTTCGGGACTTCGGCGGTCCTGCCTTCGAGGTATTCATTAGGGCCTTAAGTTCCGGGTCGGCCCTCTGTCGTTCAGCGAAGTCGTCGGTAGTTATCGTTCCTAAGAAATAGTCGTCATCCGGGTCGTCGGGTAGCGGTTGGTCGACAGGCGCACGAGAGAGACAGTCGGCGTCGGAGTGTTTTTTGCCGGACTTGTAAATGACAGTAATGTCATATTCTTGAAGTCTCAGGCTCCATCGTGCGAGGCGACCTGAAGGGTCCTTCAAGGTGGCTAGCCAACACAATGCGTGGTGGTCGCTCACAACTTTGAAGGGTCTGCCGTAGAGGTAGGGGCGAAATTTCGACGTAGCCCAGATGATGGCGAGGCACTCCTTTTCTGCTGTGGAATAATTTGCTTCTGCTTTGAATAGCGATCGGCTGGCGTAACTAATAACCCTTTCAAGTCCGTCAGCCCTCTGCACAAGAACGGCGCCAAGACCTACGCTGCTTGCGTCAGTATGTATTTCTGTCTCGACGAATTCGTCGAAATGGGCAAGTAACGGAGGCGTCTGGAGGCAATTTTTAAGCTCCTGGAAAGCGTGTTCCTGCGGCGTTTCCCACTTAAACTCCACGTCGGCCTTGGTAAGGTTAGTGAGAGGATCGGCGATGCGGGCGAAGTTTTTCACGAACCGCCTATATTAGGCACACATGCCCAGAAATCGGCGCACGGCTTTCTTGTCAGTGGGCGGCGGGAAGTCGGCGATGGCGGCTGTTTTCCGTGGATCGGGACGAACTCCAGACTTGCTGATAACGTGCCCCAAAAACAAGAGCTCCTCATACGCAAATCTGCACTTTTCTGGCTTCAGTGTGAGTCCGGAAGCCTTGATGACTTGAAGTACAGCTCCAAGGCGCCGAAGATGCTCGTCGAAACTCGAGGAAAACACGACGACGTCCTCCAAGTAAACAAGGCAAGTCTGCCACTTCAATCCTGCCAGTACTGTATCCATACCGCGTTGAAAAGTTGCAGGCGCTGAGCAAAGGCCGAATGGCATCACCTTAAACTCGAAGAGGCCCTCCGGTGTTATAAACCGGTCTCTCGGTCTCTTTCGTCGACTTCAATTTGCCAATAGCCAGTCTTGAGGTCCATTGACGAAAAGTACTTGGCGTTATGGAGCCGATCAAGTGCGTCGTCTATTCGTGGGAGAGGATACACGTCCTTTCTTGTGATTTTGTTCAGGCGGCGATAATCGACGCAAAAACGGGGGGTCCCATCCTTTTTCTTCACTAACACCACGGGGGATGCCCATGGACTCTTGGACGGCTGGATAATATCATCCCGCAGCATTTCATAACTTGTCTCTTCATGGCCTCACGTTCTCGCGTCGAAACCCTGTACGGACTCTGACGGAGTGGTCTGGCATTTTCTTCGGTTATGATGCGATGTTTCGTGATTGGGGTCTGCCGAATTTTCGATGACGACGAAAAGCAATCTTCGTATTGCAGGAGCAGGCCTTGAGCTGTTCTTGCTTATCTTTCAGAAGTCTGGGATTGACGTCGAAAGCTATGGGAGGGGTTTGGTTCCTCTGAGCAGGTTCCGCGGAATCGGCGAGGGCGAAAGCACTGGTGGCTTCGACAATTTCTTCGATGTATGCGACCGTTGTTCCTTTGTTCACATGTTTGTACTCATTGCTGAAATTCGTGAGCATAACCATTTCTTTGCCTCCCCGCCACTCTGCAATTCCTCTTGCGACGCAAATATTTCGGGTGACCAACAGATGCTGACTGCCTTCAACGACACCTTCCAAGTCAGGTGATTCAGGAGCGCCGACTGAAATAATGACGCTTGAGCGAGGCGGAATGGTGACTTGTTCTTCCAGCACATTCAAGGCATGGTGTTCTGATGGCGTGCACGGCGGTAGTGCTTCTTCTGTGGATAACGTTATCGACTTTGTTTTTAGGTTGATGACAGCACCATGGAGGCATAAGAAGTCCATGCCAAGGATGACATCTCTTGAGCAACGCTGTAGGACTACGAAGTCTGTAAGATAAATACGGCCGTTAATGGTGACTCTCGCTGTGCAGGTTCCTGCAGGCTTTACGAGATGGCCTCCGCCTGTGCGGATTTCAGGGCCTTTCCAAGCTGTCCTAACTTTCTTTAACTTCGCGGTGAACGACCCACTGATGATAGAATAGTCGGCTCCAGTATTGACGAGAGCGGTCACACTGTGGCCGTCGATAAGAACGTAAAGGTCGCTAGTTCGCCGTCTCGCATTACAGTTAGGGCGTGGCGTCGGGTCACGGCTGCGTCGGCTTGTTCCGCTGCTTCCATGTTGCGTCGTCAGGCCACCTTCGGTAAGTGAGCTTTCGACGTCAGGGCTTTGCTTGTTTGGCGTTGTGTTCGGAAAGCTCCGTCGCGGCGTCGTCGTCGTCGGAGGATCTTCGGTAGCTCGTCGCACAGCAACCGCACCTCCACCGGTTGCTGCCCTAGTTTCCCGGATACGGGCTAGGAGACCGGCCCCGCGTTGGGCCAGAGTACTGCCGGTGGTGCGGTGACGTGCGGCGGCTGGGCGACGGCGAACGCGAAGGGCTTCGTGGTGTCCACCGAGTTCCTGTCAGGTAGTCGGCGATGTCACGTGGTCGTTCTCCTGGTTGTGGACGCGGTGCATTGACGGCGAAGCCACGCAGTCCCATCTGTCAGTACTGGCAACGGCGGTATGTGTGTCCGGCCTCGCCGCAGTGGTAGCAGAGCGGGCGATGGTCAGGGGTGCGCCAGACGTCAGTCTTCCTCGGTGCACTGCGCTGGGCTGCTGGCGAACGGTATGACGTCGGTGGGGGTGGTGGCGTCTTTCGACGGAAGTGCGATGGGGCGGCGTTTTGGCGTGGACGGGGAGGAGCGTCGTGGCGCAGTGCAGCGGCGTAGCTCATAGCTTCCGGCTCGGGCAATGGTGCGTGGGGAATTGGAAGCGATTGCCGGACTTCTGCTCGCACTATGTCCGCGATCGAATCCACTTGAGGCTGCGCCGAAGGCAACAGATTGCGCAGCTCTTCCCGCACGATCGCTCGGATTGTTTCACGCAGGTCGTCAGAGTCACTGGCTTGAGCAGCAGTGCATTCTGGAGTCAGGCGACGATTATACTGTCTGGTGCGCATGTCCAGGGTTTTTTCGATGGTGGTCACTTCGGATACAAATTCTTGGACGGTGTTCGGTGAATTCCTCATTAGTCCTGCGAAGAGCTCCTGTTTGACCCCTCGCATGAGGAAAACGAACTTTCTTTTCCTCAGGCATGTCTGAGTCAGCGTGACGGAATAGGCGGGTCATCTCCTGTGTGAAAATTCCAACCTTTTCATTTGGTAGCTGAACCCGGGTCTCGAGTAGAGCAGCGGCCCTCTCTTTGCGAGCGACGCTCGCGAACGTTTGCAGAAATGAGCCGCAGAAGACATCCCACGTTCGGAGCGTGGACTCCCGATTTTCTAGCCAATTCTTTGCGGTGTCTTCCAGGTAGAAGTACACACGACGGAGCTTTTCTTCGTTTTCCCAGTGGTTTAGGGCGGCCACGCGGTCGTATGTTTCTAGCCAGGTTTCCGGGTCTTCAAACGATGAGCCATGGAACGTTGGTGGTTCCCTGGGTTGATGAATGACGATCACGGGCTGGGACGCTCCGGTTGTTTTGTCGCTGCAGTCGAGGTCATGCTCTTGGTCTTCCGCGCCTTGTCTTGTAGAAGGCCGTACTCCGGTGGGAGACTTTGCTGTAGGCGGCTTGTTCTTTGCTGTAGGTAGGCGTCGGTGTCTTCTCCGCGACGGGGGCTGGGTTCACGGCTTGACGGGGGCGTCCGGTACATGAACGAAGCACCACCTCCACTAGATGTCACGGGGTCGTGACGTGGCCGAAGACAGGAAACTTCGTGTTGGGATTTAACTGTTTATTTGGGCAAACCTGTGCCCAGTAAAGGGAAAGTCTAATTACAGCAGCAGTCTTGCACAGATAGCAGTCTCGAACTGATAGCGGCGAACGCAGCATCGGCCTTCAATCAACAACTGACTGGCGGCGAAACGCGTCGGCATTTATACTCTTGCTGTCAAATGTTCTAGCGTTATCGCTGGCGGTGGCGTAGGTTGCAGAACAATCTGTACCGTTCGCACAGTGGGCGTGATCTTATCGAAATGATCTACTACAGTCCGGAACCTTCTAGAAAACTGCAGGCGTGGTTTGCGCTGAGAATTGTGTGGTGTTTTGGGACGATAACAAAAACTTGGGAAATGGAACGCGGCAATATGTGCACATAATAAGGATTAGCGGTAATTTATCTGTGTCGTTGCCCTAATGTTTCAAAGTTTTTACCTTGGCACTCAGAATTCCATCCGGTATCCCCATCTCTTGTGCTATCATTACCTATTGAACGTTTTGCTTTCGCTCGGTAGCCTTGTTTGCTTGTTATTTTTCTCGCCAGCATTCAGGCACTCTTGTGAAATGACCTCAGCCCTGACATACTTGGCACTTTCGCGCTCTTTTTACAACTCTTGTCATCGGTTTCTTGCCTATTTTTACAGCTAGATGCTTTGAAGCTAGCTAGCCCTTTACCTTTTGATTGTTTGAAAGTTTGGAGTACTTTAGCGATCTCAGTCGGCCTAAGCCATTCCTTGCCTTCATGGAGTCTCGCATATTCAAGACCTTTCGTACCAAGCCCCGATTTTATGCAGTGAGCCACCATGAGTTCCGCTATCACGCCTACTGTGTCACCCTCTGTCACTTGGAGGTATTAGGAGAAATACGTTTTACGTGAGACGAGAACTTTGACCATGACTACATCTTCTGCTTTACCAACCTCTCAAACCTCTGTAGATACTGTGCCGGAGAGAGCTTCAGTTCCGTCAGCACTACCGGCTTAAGACTCGTAACCTGCACTGTCTTCGGCGTTAAGGTTACGCAGTATGTAACGAACTTGTTCAGTAAGGGCTGGCATGACCGCATGCACGCGACTCTCATAAGGTACCCGCTAATTAACAAAAAGTTTTTCAACCTCCCCAAACCAAAATGGTACATCAGCGTTACCCGGAAGCCGAAACCCTTTGAGCACTTTTGAACATTGCTGGATAGAGTCGAAACCGAGTCGCCTCTAATCACCCATCTATGACCCTGAATTGGGCAAACTACCATTGAGGCGTTAAGGATTTTTTCTACTTTGTAATAGCTTTTCGTACTCAATCTGCAGATTGTGTCTTTGAATTTCAAGTTCAAAAGTTCTATCTCTTGAATTTGGGTAGTTTGAGGTGCCTGCTGCATAGATTGCTGCCTCTGAAAAAGCGCTTTCACATCATCGGTTTTATCAAAATTTATAATGACATTGTTTGATGGTTCTCGACTGCAATCAATATCCACCACACTCGCACCTTCCCCTCCATTAGACTCCATCGTCTCTGCTTTTCTGCGCGTCCTCACCACTCGAGCGGCTCGAAATTAGCCGCTCAAGGCTAGTTTGTTGTTTTGTTGTGTTGTTCTTTAAGGCTAGGCTTGTTGTGCTCAAGAGATAAGCGCACAGTCAAAGACTCTACAGATAGAGCCGAAAAACTAGTATAACTTGCAGTGCCACATGTCTGTACTGCACAATTGAAATACGAGTGGCAGAACTTAATTATCGCCAAGGCTGATGATTATCGTGTTCAAATTATATTAGTGACCTTCAAAATGAACATTGTTCGTTTCCCCGTTTATGTTAAAGTATACCTTATTATGTCCGATCACAAAGTCAACTAATTAGAGACACACCTCTCTATTGTTCAGTAAAGATTAGGTGTGTGAGCTTTTGTATGCTAACAAGGTGTAACAATAGAATTGGCTGACCTTTGACACTTAGCAAAATAAAGTGGTTACTTTGAGTAAGGAGAGAGAGAGATAAACTTTATTGAAGTGGAAAGAAAGGGCCTGTTAGAGCTTCTATGGTTGGGGTTCTACGCCCAGGGCTCCACTAATCTTAGCCGCCCCCCGGACATGCTCCAGGAGTGCGAGCGGTTAACAAATAAGTTTTCTGTAGCCCCAACATGTCGTTTTCCGCTTGGTAGTTCTCTCCCAGATGTTGGGAGCACGGTGCAGCAAGCGTGTATTTTTAGGTGACATTTTAAACTGTTCCATTTATGAAGTTAAAGGACGCAAGGGTTCGACGCTTTTATAATATTGTTCCCGATGAACCCTTTTTTGACATAGTAAACTTTGGTGAAAAACAACGGAAATTTGAGAGGATCCCAGAGAGTTTCCGGTGGTCGCTCATCGTGGGATGTATGAAAGTTCTGAGCATTCATTGGCACCATAGGAATCGTCTGACCTCAGAACAGCATGTGAGGCCCACGGGACGGCTCTATGCTCTCCGTTAATAGAGCACCTGGTGCTCTAGGTGGTTAACAATTTTTTTATAAGCAGGCAATCGGGTTGGCTATATGCTCTTTCATAGTAGAATACCCAGTACTCTGAATATTTCAACAATTTTTCTAAACACAGCTGTGTGAGTACTACAGCACGGCTTTATGATCTCCCATAGTAAAGTATCAAGTACTCTAAATTGTTAACAACGTTTTATAAGCACACTGCTCTCGTGCAGTAGAATTCATCTAACTCTAAATCGTCGAACATTTCATGATGAAAAAAACACAAAAACTCACAGCATATGCATGGAGTGAATGATGATAGGTAGGGCGAAGCATCCGTCCGGAAGGACAGAGACACGGATGGTTGGACAGATGCATGGATGAACGGAAGCAAGTAGGGACGCATGGAAGGATGTGCGGAAATTCGTACAGACACACGGACGAACGGGCGGAAGCATGAACGGATGAATGGACGGAGAGACGAATGAACGAATAGAAGCACAGACGGACGGATGGAAGCAGGAATGGAAGCAAGGCCGAACAAACAGATGTACGGACTAAAGGACGCATGAACGATGGACGCTTCACCTTACTCATCGTCCTTCACTCCGTGGGTATGCTGTGAAAACCTCTAACGCCATGATGTTATATTATTCCCAAGAATATTTACACGCAACACCATCTATTTAGGAACTTATAAACTAGAGGTGGCTACATACTACTACTACTACTACTACTACTACTACTACTACTACTACTACTACTACTACTACTGCTACTACTACTACTACTACTACTACTACTACTACTACTACTACTACTACAGGGAAGGGAACGACCCACAGTCCAAGAAGCTTCACCCCTAAACATCAGCTCCGACATAATATTTCAGGAAAGTTGTAAAATGGTTCAATTTTCGATGAAGCACAACAACAACTGGTCATCACTTCTTAGCGATCACTCCATGTTGAATGTATTGAGAAATAAATAACGTGCTGTTAATCCACAGCTCAGTACATGGTTCTCTATATCATCTTAGTAGCGCTTGAACTCAGTTCATTAACTTTTCTGTTTTCGAACCACCCTGTCAACCACCGGGGCGAGTTGTCTGAAAACTTTCATGAACGCCTAAAGAATGCCAAAAAAATCGAAATATCTAGAGTGAAGATAAGGATACACCAAACAATTAAGGGAACAAATAGAAAAGAGAAATCGCATGCAACTAACGAAATTTAAAAAATCAATGATAAAGATGCAGGGACTGAATGGGTTAAGGCAAAGGAGGATTAAAGAAAAATCCTCTTTGCGTAGGGCGAAAGTTTGAATATTATTAGCGGAGACTAAATTGTAGCAAAAATAAATCCCAGCACATTCACGAGGTAAATTATGATGAGTGGGACGAAGCGCACGGACATACGGACAGATGGACGGATGTACGGACAGACAGACAGACGAACGAACAGACAGACAGACGGACAGATGGACAGACGGACAGACAGACAGACAGACAGACAGACAGACAGACAGACAGACAGACAGACAGACAGACAGATGGAGAAACAGACGGATGGACGGACGGGCGCATGGACGGATGGATGGATGGATAGATGGATGGATGGATGGATGGATGGATGGATGGATGGATGGATGGATGGATGGACGAATGGATGGACGCGGCCAGCGGATGGTTTATGGTTCGCCGATAAAACCCTTCGAAGCTTCGGCCCACTCATCATCGCTCACTCCGTGGGTATGCTGTGATTTTTTTTTGCGGTTCGAGCGTAAGTGGAGAACGGGGAATTAGAACCAGGAGACGCTGAGCTAATTTTGAAACGGAAGGATGCTATAGTAAGCCGGACAACAGGGGCAACATCCTCATTTAGTTTGATGTTAGCAGATGGAAAAATTAGTTTTTTTTTCGGAAATATGCTGAATAGGACGGGCGGGTAGAAAATACGTGTTCAAGAAATAATCGTAGAAATCATGCTGATGATGCATTATTGCACTTCATCAAGATTTCTTTGAAATGATAGCGTTAGATGTGAAAGACGCGTTTCTAAAGCTCCCAAGCTAAATGGGAAAAAGGTAGCCATTGAGCCGCCTGTAGCTTGCCTAGCCTCCAATGTCGCAGACAAGAAGGTCGTGGGTTCCACTGTAGTTGTCCGAGATTTTTCTTTCTTTGCTTTTTGATAGTTTGTATTTTTGGACGTCGTTCTCGCCACGTATATACGGCACTGAAGTCTTGGTGGACCCCAGCATAAGACACTTTCGTGTAGAATGAACGACAACCTTCACGATGTTATAATCCACACCTCACCGTCGGCTCGGAGGTTCTTCAGAGCCTGTGTGGACATGTTGGGCGAGTAGAGTGAAAGTGCGGCCGTAAAAAAACACTTTCATAGTTGTCAGTAGACGTAGCGCCAAAAACCCTTACCACGCGTTGCGCGAGCAATGAGAGCCTACGACGACGACCAATGTTCTCGGTGTTCTGCTGCAACTGTAGCAACCCTCCCCACCCCCAGCCTAAAAAAATGGCAGGATATCCACGGAGTGAATTATGGAGAGTGGGGCGAAGCATTCGTCCGTCCATTCGTTCTTGCTTCTATCTTTCCGTGCGTCCGTCTGTGTGGCCAACCGTGCGTCCATCCACCCGTCCGCGCGTGCGTCTGTTCGTGCGTCTGCCCGTCCATCTGTGCGTCCGTCCCTGCGTTCGTCCATGCATCTGCTCCTGCATCCGTCCATGCAGCCATCCGTGCGTCCGCCCGTGCATCTGTCTGTGTGTCCGTTCGCCCACCTAATCAACACTCTAATTACCAACATCTTGCTTCTTTTCACCATATATTCCTCATATAGAAGCACCGCCATCCAGCACGCATTCCAAGGACTGAACGAGAGCAGGCACACGCACACTTTCTTACGGCTTGCGCTTCGTGTCTACTTCCTACCTTTAACCACCGCGAGTTCATGGTATGTACTAGTTCACTGTATTCACGGCACTGCGGCCCAACGCTCGCTAAACCTTTCTAAAACAAGAAGGTTACGCCCAGCAAGTATAACGTAGCAACCCTTTCTTGTCAGATAGTGCCTAATGTACATGCCAATGGCTGCTAAGGGGGAATGAGAAACAGGAGAATTCTGCTTTTAGTTAACGCTGCCGCTGCGAATTTTTTATTGTTCAACAACGCACAGAAAAATCTCCCACCGGCATCACTTTGGAGGTCAAAATGTAAGACTGGCTACACACTACTACTACGACTACAAGGGATGAACGGGTGCCGCTATAAAAACCTTCGCCCCTAAAAAAAATTGGCAGCATATACACGGAGTGAATGATGGAGAGTGGGGCGAAGAATTCGTCCATTCATTCGTTCTTACTTCTGTCCGTCCATGCGTCCATGCGTCCATCAGCCCGTCCGTGCGTGCGTCTGTTCGTGCGTCCGTCCCTGCGTTCGTCCATGCAGCCTCCCCTGCGTCCGTTCATGCGTCCATTCATGCATCTGTCTATGTGCCCGTTCGTCCATCTATTGAACACTCCAAGTACCACCATCTCGCATCTTTTCATCATATATTCCCCATATAGAAGAACCACCATCCAGCGGACATTCAAAGGACTAAACGAGAGGTGGCACACGCACACTTTCTTTCGGCTTGAGCTTCGGGTCCACTTCCCACCTTTAACCACCTCGAGTTCATGGTATGTACTAGTTCACTGCATTCATGGCACTGCGGCCGAATGCTCGCTAAACCTTTCGAAAACCAAGGAGGTCACGCCCAGCGAGTATAACGTAGCAAACTTTTTCAGTCAGATAATGCTCAATGTACATGCCAATGGCTGCTAATGGGAAATGAGAGGCGGAGAATTCGGCTTTTACTTTCTTACGGCTTGCGCTTCGTATCTACTTCTCATTTTTTACCACCTCGAGTTCATTCATGGTATATACAAGCTCACTGTATTCATGGCACTGCGGCTCAACGCTCGCTAAACCTTTCTAAAGCTAAGGAGTTTACACCCAGCGAGTATAACGTAGAAACCCTTTCTTGTCAGATAGTGCTCAATGTAGGTTCCAATGGCTGCTAATGGTGATCGTAGCCTGCGCGTTAACTAAAAGCCGAATGCTCCTGTCTCTCATTCCCCATTAGCAGCCATTGACATGTGCATTGAGCACTATTTTTTATTGTTCAACAACGCACAGAAGAAGTCTCTCACCGGCACCACCTTAGAGGTCAAAATGTTGTACTCGTTACATACTACGGGGGACGAACGGGCGCCGCTATAAGGAGCTTTGCCCCTAAAAAAGATTGCAGCATATTCACGCAGCGTGGACCTTGAAGCATAGCTCTGTGCTGTCCATCAGGCTCACGACGCGGCGGAGGGGCAAGGTATCTCTCCAGACGTGGGAGCGGCCCGCTGCGCGCTAAACGCACGCACCGAAGGGTCAAATGAAGTGTTTCATCCATTCATCCGTCCACAGAGCTAATAATGGTGAGTGGGGTGAAGCTTCGGAAGGTTTTGTCAGTAAACAATGAATCCTCCATCCGTACATCCATCCATTCATCCATCCGTCCGTCCGTCTGTATGCATGCGTCTGTGTTCGTCGTGTCCGTTCGTCGGTTCGTTTGTCTGCCTGTCTGCCTGTCTGTCACTCCGTTCGTCTGTTGGTCTGTCCGTCTGTCAGTCCGTTCATGTATCTGTCTGTCCATCCATCCACTCGTTCATCCGTCCATCTGTCTGTCTGTCCGTTCATCCATTAGTCTGTCCATCTGTAAGTCCGTCCATCTGTCTGTCTGTCTGTCTGTCTGTCTGTCTGTCTGTCTCTCCATCCGTCCACTTGACTTTCTATCCATTAGCTTCATCGATTTCCCAAGTCACGGATCACTCGCTGGCGGCTCGCGGACGCCTCAGTTCATAGTCGGCTACGTCACATGCACATGATCCAAAAGTCCCGAGCCAGCCCGAGCGGCTTCGAGCCATCTGCTCACTTGATGCTGGCTGCATCCACTGTGGCGTCTGCTATGCCAGGCTCTGCCATTTGCTACCTCCATATCTGTGACACAGGCCACAACGCCGACCCAATTCCAACCTAAACAGCCTTTAGGTGGTGAATCATACCTATTTCTGTTGTGACGCAATTTACTGTGAGCGAACTACTCGAGCGCATGCAGATTGTAAACCAGCGTGGTCGTTTCACCGCTCTTTTTTCTAGCGAGTATAACGCTTGTTTGCCTTACCTTCGGGAATACGCACATCCTCTACGTGGCTCAGAACACCGCTGACAAAAACTGGGTGCACAAACAATGTGAAATCTAAAAAATTCGAGAAACGGATAGAAAGGCAAAGAGAGAGCAATAGCACGTCAAAAATTTCCGTGTCTAACTTAAGATGGCTGCACTGGCATATGCCCCGCGCTGTCGGCTGCCAGCTGCCCGAAATAAATTGCTCCGACGGTCACGGGCCACCCGCAGGCCGCCAGGCACATGAAAACTAATAACATGCGTCCGAGCGATTCCGAACCAGTGAGCGAAGCTTCCAGATGGTCCCCGGGAAAAACGAATGCGGCGCCAGCGTCCGGAGCCGTCCGGAGCCATCTGGGACGTGTAAATCGATTAAGCTCCATCTGTCTGTCTGTCTGCCTGTTTGTTTGTCTGTCTGTCTGTCTGTCTGTCTGTCTGTCTGTCTGTTCATCCATCCGTCCATCCGTGTGTCTGTCTGACCGTCCAATCGTCCGTCCCTCTGTCTGTCTGTCGGTCTGTCTGCCTGTCTGTCTGTCTGGCTGTCTATCTCTCTGTCTGTCTGTCTGTCTGTCCATCCGTCCATCCATCCGTGTGCCTGTGTGACAATCGCTCGTCCCTTTCTCTGTCCGTTTTTCTGTTTGTGTCTGTCTGTCTGTCTGTCCATCCACCCGCACCTGCTGAATGAGTGATAGAACTAGGCGGCTATATACTAAAATAGAGGCCTGTACAGGCCCACGGCACTAGATGCTTCGCCCCTAATAAAAGGAAACATAGCGGCACAATTCGGAGAGGTTCTTTGCGCCTCAAAGTCCTAACCGGAGCTCGATGGCCCGTATGTTCTAACGCTTTATTCGTGTTTGTATTCTGTTTGCGCTCTGATGCTTGGAAAGCAATGCGTTAGTGTCTACTTTGCACTGTTTCTAAGGTTGTTTTTAAAGCTATCTTGGAGAAGGCTTAGGAGGCGTGGCTGAAGGAACGGCCAATTGCAATAAAAAGAAGAAAACGTACCTGCTAGCAGAGGTTGGAAAAACTTGTGGAGCTCAATCAGACTTACTCCTTACATGTAATTTGCGCTTTGGATTGACTCAGACTCACACCCACCAAACGGACTCACTCGAAGTCACACTCACCATAATTTTGTTCAACCGAACTCACCCACACTCATACTCATCAAAACAATACTCACCCGGGCTGACGCAGGCTCGTACTCATGGCCTGATCTAAGTGTGAGCGAGTCCGAGTCCGTCGACTCATAGGGCAGTTAGCCTTGAATTAAATGTTTCAAAAGTTCTTTCAATGATCTTTAGCGCCAATATCTGCCATAACTGGTGCTCTTCTTAGCCCCAATTGATACAGTACCTTTTAATACGAAGTATGAGTTATGAGTAAGGTCACATTTTTTGGAAGAGTTGTAAACATAAAATAAATTTCTCAAGAACTTCTCCGAAGATTTGGCGAAGGGGAGATCGAGGCATCACCCCTACATAACTCGCACCTAGCTCTAATCAATAAATATTGAAATCATGTGTGAAAGGCACTACTTTGAAATATGTGGCAATAACCATAAGTGCCAGTAAAAGGGAATATAGTAATGCTGAAGAGTATATAATTTGACTATAAGTCGCCAAAAGAAGGTGGAACTTACTCAGACTCATTGCTGAATTCTATGTTCCGCTTCGGATTCACTCGGACTGATACTCACCCAAAATGTTCTTGGGCCAAACTCACACGAAGTCACACTCACGGAAAGTTTCTTGAAGTAGACGCACTCGGACTCGGACTCACCAAATTGTTCCTGGCCCGGACTCACTCAGGCTCAAGCTCACAGCCTGATCTCAGTCCGAGTGAGTCTACTACCCATGTCTGCTAGTTTTCCTCAGCTTCATCATCATCATCATCATTATCATCAGCCTGACTACGTCCACTGCAGGACAAAGGTCTCTCGCATTGTTCCGCCAGTTAACCCCGTCCTGTGCTTGCTGCTGTCAATTTACACCCGCAAACTTCTTAATCTCATCTGCCCACCTAACCTTCTGTCTCCCTCTAACTCGTTCGCCTTGTCAGGGAACCCAGTTAGTTACCCTTAATGACCAGCGGTTATCCTGTCTACGCGCTACATGTCCGGCCTATGTCTATTTTCTCTTCTTGATTTCAACTATGATATCCTTAACCCCCATTTGTTGTATAATCCACTCTGCTCTCTTCTTGTCTCTTAAGATTACACCTACCATTTTTTTTCATTTCTCGCTGCGCAGTCCTCAATTTAAGCTGAACCCTCTTTGTAAGTCCCCGGGTTTCTGCTCCATACCTGAGTACCGGCAAGATACAGCTGTTATATGCTTTCCTCTTGAGAGATAGTGGCAATCTACTTGCCATAATTTGAGAGTGCTTGCCAAATGTGCTCCCCCCATTCTTATTATTCTAGTTACTTCAATCTCGCGGTTCGGCTCCGCGGTTATTACCTGCCCTACGTAGACATAGCCTTTTACAACTTGAAGTGCACTTTTACCTATCTAGAAGCGCTGCTCTCTTCCGCGGTTGTTGTACATCACATTCGTTTTCTGCAGAACAATTTTGAGACCCACCTTTCTGCTCTCCTTGTCTAACTCCATCATCACGAGTTGCAATTCGTCCCTTGAATTACTCAGCAATGCAATGTCATTGGCGAAGCGCAGGTTGCTAAGGTACTCTTCATTAACTCTTATCCCTAACAGTTCCCATTCTAGGCTTCTGAAAACCTTCTGTAAGCACGCGGTAAATAGAATTGGGGAGATTGTGTCCCCCTGCCTTACATCCTTCTTGATTGGTAGTCTGTTGCTTTCTTTGTGACGCACTATGGTAGCTGTTGATCCCCTGTAGATTTCTTCCCGGGTGTTTATATATGGTTCATCGATGCTCTGATTTCGCAGTGTCTGCAAGACAACTGATATTTCTACTGAATCAAACGCCTTATCGTAATCTATGAAGGCTATCTTTAGTTGTTGGTTATATTCTGAGCGTTTCTCTGTTACCTTATTGACAGTATGATTGGGGTCAATTGTTGAATAGCCTGATCGAAATCCTGCTCGTTCCTTTGGTTGATTGAATTCTAATGTTTTCTTTACTCTGTTAGCAATTACCTTTGAAACTAGCTTGTATACTACAAAGAGCAAGCTGATGAGCCTGTAATTCTTCAAGCCCTTGTCATCTCCTTTCTTGTGCATTAAGATGATGTTAGCATTCTTCCGAGACTCTGGTACTCTTCCCGCCAGGAGACACCTCGTAAAGAGGGTGGCTAGTGTTTGTAACACAATCTCTCCTCCATATTTCAGCAGATTCGATGTTACCTTGTCCTCACCAGCAGCTTTGCCTCTTTGCATACTCTCCAAAGCTTTTCCGACTTCGTCTATAGTTACTCGTGGGGTGTCATCTGGGTTACTGCTAGTTTTTATAGTATTAAGATCGTGGCTGTCCCGGCTACTGTACAGATCTCTGTAAAACTTCTCCACTTTTTTAACTATCCTATCCATATTGATAGTTATTTTGCCTTCTTTGTCCCTTAGTGCATACATCCGATTTTTCCCTATCGCAAGTTTGCTCTTCACTGCATTGACGCTTCCTCCGTTTTTGAGAGCGTGTTAAATTTTCTCCATTTTGTACCTTCCTACATCACACGCCTTACGCCTATTAATCAACTTCGAAAGCTCTGCCAGTTCTATTTTGTCTGTTGTACTCTCGACTTTCATGATTTGACACTTCTTATTGAGATTCTTCGTATCGTGGGAAAGTTTGACAATGTCCTGTCTAACTACCCTGCCTCCAACTTCCACTCCACACTCCGTATCGATAATTGTCGGATTATCATTCATTGTGTCTATTCTAAGGTTGGTTTCCTCACTAAGAGCCGAGTACCTGTTCTGGAGCGAGACTATAAATTCTTGTACTTTCCCTTTCAGTACTAGCTCATTATTTGGCTTCTTGCGTACCAGTTTCTCTCGTTCCTTCTTCAAGTCTAGGCGAAATCGAGACCGTACCAATTTACGGTCACTGCATCGTACCTTGCCAACCACTTCCACATCCTGCACGATTCCAGAAAGTGCATTCATTATAAACTTTATTTCGTTCTTCATTTCGCCATTAGGGCTCCTCCGTGTCCTCAGCTTAAGATTGCTCAAAGCGATAAAAGATTTCATCGTTTAGTATCGCTGTCAGGACAAATAGCAAGTACACTTCTGAATTGAAGTGGGTGATTGCATATGCATGGGCACTGTAATGTTCCTCCGCTATCAAAGTAAAGTTACCAGTACCATAACGAAACGGTTAAGTAAATGTAGATCTTGATCAGTGTAATGTGTAGTTTAGCTCCATATAGCACGTTATCGCCCTGTTTGGCCAATGTCCACAAGTAAATAATATCTTGTAGAGAATCGCTAAAACACATTCAACATGGCACATAGCTTGTTTCTTAGCCCCGCCGTGGTGGTCTAGTGGCCACCACGGCGGGGCTAAGTAAGAGTGAACATGCCGGTAAGAGTGAACAAACAGACAGCTGTACAGACAGAGATAGACAGACAGACAGGCAGGCAGGCCGACAGACAGACAGACAGACAGACAGACAGACAGACAGACAGGCAGACAGACAGACAGACAGACAGACAGACCAAAAGTTTTGCGTCGAAGGTGCCCAAGAAAGATCGTCTTTAATAATATCTCTAAATGGCGTTAGTGGTTTTCGTCTGTCCGTTACAGACAAACATACAGACAGACAAAAAGACGTACGGACGGACAGATGGACGTTTCGCCCAACTCATAATGATTCACTGCGTGAATATGCTGTGAATTGTTTTCTTGTTTATCATTGTTAAAATTTGATAAACACATTCTCAAACACTATCACACGGTTTTCAGGGTTCCGAACATTAACGTTTTTATTTATAGCAACAGGTAGACAACACATAAATCTCGTGTAGTACTCTTTCCGATTTTGTTGGCATAGGTTTGAGATCACAAGCTGGAAATTATGTTTGGCCGACATCCTTGTTTTATAATTCTATAATTTCAGGGTGCTTTGACACCATAAAACTGTACGTCGGTTGACCTCATTGTTGAAGAAACAAAGCGCGAACAAGCTCGAAGAAAGAATGACTTAACGATTTTGAAAACTTGACGATCAAAATTACGACGTCCGGCGAAGAAGACAACATCGTAGAAGCCGCAACTTTCTCAAGCTTCTTTTTTTTCTCGCCAAGCTCCCAAACTTCTTGAGCTGGCAAAGTTTAAAGCACAGTGGGCGCTCTTGTTCCCTGTAGTGAGCTTCTTACCGCTCATTTATCTATCAACATGATTACCCACACTTGTCAAAACCTGGGGCACTTTCAGTGAGCCAAAAATATTTACGCTACCTTATCGCCACTTTCCGAGTAGTAAACGTAGCGCCTCGTTTGACTCTAACACTTTTTATTCATGGTCATCTCATTGGCACACTCTTTACGAGTAAAACGATTCTCTGTCGGTTCACCTAGGCTTTTTTTCTAAAACGCTGAAATATTTTTATACCCATACTGTGCCGTCTTTTTACAGGCCATGTGAACTCTCTGAACATTAAACTTTTCGTAACTTCTCGACGTCAAGACGGTGAACAGCAGTAAATTGCCAAAACGATATGTAGGGCAAAACAGTGAAGTCTTGTTCGCGGTTTACAGTATGCACTCGCCCCACACACACAAAAAAAAGTGCACCAATCTACGGAGAATTCAAGCTTTTTTGGAAAGCGATAGTATTAAAGAGCTCGTTTACGAAGCATTGCGGATTTTGCATCGCTGCACATAATCCTCGGGCACTAAACCACGTGATCATCATGTCCACTACAATCCGCTCTCCGCCACAATCGTGGTTCAAAGCCAGCCACCCCTTACAGAAGGCGCCTAAGTTATTGCTCATATTCCTTTAAGACTGTGCAGTAGTTGCACAGCAAGTAAAAACATTTCCCGCTTTCAACTGCTAGTGATTTAAAGCATGCTACTCATTACACAAGATGCTGCTATATTCGAAAGATTCTCTAACCCACGCCGTTTAATATATATCAATTTTACATAGTTATATTTCATAAATATTCTTATGGAGTAATATCTTACAATAAGAAGTATGCATCAGAGACAAGGTGTCGCTATCTCGTTAAACTCTTTTAGGCGGAGTTTAAAGGTCCACCAGTCTTCCGTAAGCCCCTCACTAGTGCACTTGGAGTTTTTGAAGGCTCGCAACAATGCCAGCTTTAGTCAATTCTTCTCATGGAAACATCATATTCCTAATCAACTTTCTTTGTCGTACATCTTCTCTTACACATGTCATGTAGCGTGTGTGGTAAAAAATAACGAAGAGCCATGAATTAGTACCATGCTGATTAGCCAGTTTTTGATATCTTTAATGAGGAGAAGCGGTGTTTATGTGATGGTATAAAACTATATTTCAAAGCGCGCGCACGCACGCGCGCGCGTGTGTGCGTGCGTGCGTGTGTGTGTGTGTGTGTGTGTGTGTGTGCGTGTGTGTGTGTGTTTGTGTCTGTGTGTGCGCGCAATATTCGTGGGTTCAGCACAGTCGTGTGCCTTCAACGTTGTCTGCAGGACTGGCTGTTGTACGATTCGCTCCCTCACGCGGGTGGCCTTTTCTCCTTATTTGACCACATGCATATTTGTAGTAAGCTATAGATTTGACGAGACAAATGATAGCCACCTTATTATGGCTGTGGTTCTCACAGCAGAAAATATAAGGCTGGAGAGCTCTTAAAATGGCTTTGTACTTACTGATTGAAAGAAGCACACAAACATAACACCTGCAAAATTTACTGCAAGAACAACATCCAAGTGTGAAGAACGTGCAGTAGACCGCCAGGTGACTATTTGAGAAATGCCTGCCATATCTTAGCTGCCCTTAGAATGCCGCAGTGCATTATGCCAGCTTGTTTGTCAGCTGTTAAGTATCGTTATACATTGCGGAGGCGAAAGTCATTCACGAGTAGAATATGTTGAAGGGAAACTTTACGGTGCGGGATAAACACGGCAACTTGTTATTGCTGACGAAATCATGATGCTGGGGTGCCTGGTGATTGCAGTTGGGTGTTAGGTATAGTTGCTTGAACTTAAACACAAGTAAATTGAATGAGAGCGAGCAAACCATGACACTGTGCGATTTGTTGCAACGGTATTCTTACTATCTTCTCCCCAACTTTTTGAGAAATACCGTAGATGAAGAAGTTAGTGCCACGTAAAGCTTATAGACAAAGAACTTGATTTTAGTCGATCGAGTCAGCACCAAAAGCGTGCGACATTGAACTAAAGTCGATATTGCCTCGTAATGCACACTCTTACACTGTGTTACAAGCGGTAGCTCCTTTACTTGAATTAAGTAGACATATTTATCATAACAATTACTATCATCAGCACTGAGGTTATCAACACAACCAGTGTCTTGAGAATACCTGAAGATGACGCTGGTATATACGAAAATGTATCTTGATGTGCTAACATGTGCTACTATAGTGTTCTGTTACCCTACGTCCTACTTCAGTGTCATTGAAAGCACTTATCGTTGTCGTCGTCGTCATCATCATCATCATCATCATAATCACTCTCCGCTTCATCATTCTATCTAGAAAGCCTTAGTAGAATCGTGTTCACAGTGAATCTATTTCAATCGGTAGGTGAACGACTTCATCCGTGACTTGTACCTCGTTTTCTTGCCAGCCAACCAACGGCACGTTTGTCCCGACGTCCGCCCCTGTGACAAAAGGT
The DNA here is from genome assembly GCA_013436015.1 of Rhipicephalus annulatus. Taxonomy (NCBI): domain Eukaryota; kingdom Metazoa; phylum Arthropoda; class Arachnida; order Ixodida; family Ixodidae; genus Rhipicephalus; species Rhipicephalus annulatus. The sequence goes on along the minus strand of WOVY01000804.1, from coordinate 62,870 downwards.
TTCCCCCTGTTTTAATTCATATCCCGAGTGAATAGAAAAACGCAGCTTTTCAAAACAGGGCGACCAGTCATAGCATACAACATACGCATCCCCGCATAAAAAATGTAAAATTTATGTCATTGTGAGGAGACGCGCAGATAAGGATCGTAATACAAGACATCGCCACATGCACCGACCGTCGAAAGACATCGCCCATCAAATCTGTATACTGAGAAAAAAAACAAAATTTAAAAATCCAAGAAATGAACTACTTTTCCAGAATGATAAATTGCATGTTGAAGTGGCCCGAATGTCGAGATGAATGCTCACGGTGAAGCATTCAGCCTGAAGAAAGTGATGTCACTGTCTCTTCCGAAGCAAAAATAATAATCACAGAGCAAGACGAGGAGCCGCATCTTCGACCACGCTAGTGACGAAATATTGGATTAGGTGGCTAGAGCAAGGTTAGGTGAATACGCCGCATGACAGGAAAAAGAAAATATGGAAAATCGCAAACAATGATTACACTTAAGTAGTGAATGAAAAATATCGACGACTAGATACACAATAATAACGGCGAAAAATGAAAAAAGAAAACTTCGCGATATGATAACAATCTCTTTAGGCACGTATAGGAGGCTTATGATAGTGAAAGCATGAGTGCGCAGCCCTGCTGCGGTTGTTTAGTGGCTAAGTTACTCGGCTGCTGACCCGCAGGTCGCGAGATTTAATCATCGCTGCTTCTGCGGCTGCCTTTTCGAGGGAGGCGAAAATGCTGTGGGCCTGTGCATCCAGATTTGGGTGTACGCTAAAAAAACCCAGGTGGTCGAAATTTATCGTGGGTTTGCGACGTTAAACACCACATCAATTCACGTATGAATGTGCAAAAACGATAGCGAAGTTCTGTTTCGACGTTTATTTGATGTGGCTCTCCTCTGAAAATAGCAGCTTTATTGTTCACGTTATAGTTTTTTTTGCTTAACGCCTGAGGGAAGGAGATGGTGTCGCAGTCTAAGCGTTGAGCATTACTTTGACACAAAACGCCTACCACTTATGCAGTGTTTGCGCTTCACCTATGAGAGTAAACAGTAGGGCAAGTGGAACAAAGCTTGTTTTTAGCTCCTATCTGAATTTGATCGTAGTGTAAATCTTGCTGTAGGTGTTCGAACTGCGTTGTTTAGATACATGCAAAGTGGGAGCAACAACGCTTCAAAACACACTCAGGCATTTTTAAAAAGCGTGAAATGCCTGATAGGCCGTAATTTTTTTGTTTTTGCTTGCTTAGCAATTTTTTTTTCAAGTGTGGTACCCTAAATACAGTGCATCATTAACGTTTCTATAACGGCTAGAGCAGAGAGTTTCGAAACTTCGAAGACATATTCTGTTTTGCGGCCTTGAAGCATTCACAGAAGCAGTGTCAGTGGCGTGGTTGAATGCAATGATAATAATAATTTCTGGAGTTTTACGTCACACAATAAATAAATGATAATGAGAGACACCATGCTGGACTCGAGACAAAAGTTTCGGCCCTATGGTGTTTTTTAACGTTCACTCACTTAGCGCAGTATTCTAACATTTCGGCTCTATCGGTAGTTCAATGGAGGTATGTATTGTATTTTGATGTCCATGATTAACTTGTTTATTGGAACATAGCTGTTGCCCGAACCACAAGTACTTCACGCACTGAAATTTCTTGAAATCGAGGAACGGTATCACATCTGTCATCTCATAACCTATATAGCACCATGATACGCCACATGATGGATAAGAATATGTTTTACTTAATTTATTGTATACTGTATTTCTAATAGGGAAAATAAATTGAGAATGGGAAAATAGAATCTATAAAGAAGGTTTCATCTGTGGTCGACCTTATGCAGGGACCACTGCAATTATACGAATGGGCTAAAGGAGCCATTCTTCAGCTGAGAGCCAGTGCTTACGCGTTTGCATATATATATACTTAGCCTTTTTCTTGGCTTCGCTTTGGGTTCATTTGCTCTTGCTTTCTGATGCTTATTTGATAGATTTAGGTAAGTGTAAGCTCTTGTTCAATCATGCATATTCATTTATCCAAAATAGGCACAAAATTTTGCAATAACCCATTCGAGTAACGCTTTTTCAAAAGTTGCTGCTGTGTATTCATTAAAAAGAAAAACAGCACAGCTTTTCTAAAGGTCACTACCCATTACAATCACCGTAAATACTTCCAGCCTATTATTGTCGCTTATAAGTGCAATGAATCCAGTCTGTTTCACCGCTGTTTTATGCGTCACGTCAATTTCAATCCTTCGTATTTTGCGAGAAATGGCGCATTTTTTTTTTCGAACGTCCTGCAGGCTTCCGACATGATGTTATCTTTTTCATTCTTTAGCTGTTTCTCGCATCAATCCGACCCTACAGCACGTTGTGAAGTATTGAAAAGCAAAAACCATTTGGTAGAAGAACGCGCTCAAGGTTTTCTACCTCACACTTGAGCTCAAAAGGAACTAATCATGAGCAGGCTGTATCACTTTTGTTTGGATCGACCAATCTCCCTTTCCAGCCGCCGTTTTCTAGAAAAATAAGGTGACAACGACATCGAACATCCAGACGTAGTACTACTTCCTTAGTTCAGATGTACTCATGCTCTATGCGAACAAGAAGATCTGGTTGTTGCAAACGCAAGTTACCGCACTTGAGCGCACCATACAAGTTCCATTCAGACCTGAGATGCCAGATGCTGCCCAGCTAACAAAGGAATACCATCACTAAAAAGACCCCAAAAAAGCAGTGCGCCTTTCAAAAAGAAGCTCAACAAAAAACGGTAGTTTGATTACTTGTCGATTTTTGAGAACATTTTCAATTTTTCACGAACAAATGACACTAGGAAATGAATTCGTATTTGTCAACTCAATTTAACTAACTTGTTAAGCGAAAATATGCGCAGTATGAGCGTAAGCACTTGTTGACTTTCGCACACCAGCTTCACAGAAGCCTCCATGCATAGAAAGCCCGTTTTCTCATTTATGTTATTTGTTAATTACCCTAAAGTAATGTATTATCCCACAAAAATATCACCTATATAAAGACGTAATACAAGTAACCATGCCAGGCACTATAATAACCATATTTACTGGAAACATGAAAGAAATCATAAAACATGACCAGCAACAGAAAAACACAAGCAACTCGACGAAAAATTAAGTCCAAGTTCTTTAATTGATTTCATTGATATGTGGGGTTTAACGTCCCAAAACCACTATATGATTATGAAAGACGCCGTAGTGGAGGGCTCCGGAAATTAAGACCACCTGGGGTTCTTTAACGTGCACCTAAATCTGAGTACACGGGCCTACAACGTTTCCGCCTCCATCGGAAATGCAGCCACCGCAGCCGGGATTCGAACCCGCGCCCTGCGGGTCAGCAGCCGAGTACCTTAGCCACTAGACCACCGCGGCGGGGCGTCCAAATCGTTTAATTCTGGATGGAACTGGCAACTATAATACAGTTTGTAAATGGCAATCTCTTGTCAAAATATTGAACGCGCTACAAACGCGACACATAGAGATCAGAAGGAAACATCGATTCCACGCAGAGCATACACAAAAGCTCCCTAAAATATTCCTCGAACCTTTACACCTCGATGTTCGTGCAAGCCAAAGCTTGTTATGCCCAGGCAGGGATCCTCGTCAACAACGTTTTGTTGACAGGACTGTCAGATGTGGCACCGAAAACCGCCTGACGGGTGCTTTTTTGCTGCGAGCCCGTTTTGTACGTATTTTGGTGTAAAGGTGTTCCCACAGCACGACGCGCCCATATTCAATTAAACCTTTTCCCGAGACACTGCCACGAAAACGTGTCTATATATTGTCATTTCTTCAAGAGTGACAGGACGATAACCCCTATTTGCGCAGTAGGCGCACAGTGCTCTATGCAGTGAGCGTTCATCTCGGCCTCCAGGAGGGTAGAAAATACGATCTGTCACAGCTCCAGGCTATTCGCCTCTTTTGCATGGGCTTTCTCTCCAGCAAGCAAGGTTGCTATTGTGCCTTTCCTAATGATGCTCTTTTCTCTTTTTTTGTTTCTATCATGACTTCAACCATAACCCGCTTTTGTCGAGGCAGCATGAGACCTAGATACATACTGCGTCGAGGCACTCTGACACAGTATTTTTATTTGACAGTGTCGGTGCTCCTTAAATGCATCTTGCCGTCGTTTTTTGCCTGACTCATGACTTGCTCGAAATTCTAACGTGGCTGTGAAGGTGTGGCACGCAGAGAAGCTGAATAAAAATATTTCTACAGATTGAAATCTCCACCACGATTCAGGAAATATAGTGACAGAAAAAGTTATGCTTATGTGTTTGCGTGGGTGCGGATGAGTACAAATAGGTGTGATCGACGTCACCACTGGCTTACATTATATATGTAAATGTTGAAAGATGCGTTTGTTACGCAACACTTTAGACACTTGGGACACAAGCATCGATGAAACAATAGGCACAACTGCAGATACTAAAATAAAAAGTTAGTTTTCAGGACCTATTTCTAACAAGCCTTCATATAGTGGTGATTCAAATTGAAGCAAGCTAGCGTCCTGCCGAATGCATATCGCAGTGTCAGATTGCTGTTCACCTTTTACAGATTTCTGGAGACCGCCGAAATTTGTTTTAAACACGACTATTATCTTGTGTACTGGTACACCACACACCTAATAGATCGCTTTTCAATATGATAAATATTCCTTAAACAAATTTCTTCCACTTAGAGTGTACCCATCAAGCCGACCTCGACTTTATGCTCTCGAGGCCTTTTATTTGACTGGATATACACCGATAATTGCGTTTTATGACATAACTTGTTGAAGAACATAAATTACACCTTGCAAGATAAAAATCAAACAAATGTTTCACGAACCGTGGGATTTACCTGACATGCTCTCACGTCTGTGTTACTTATTTCATGTGTATGGCGAGGCAATATTCTATCTAGAAATCAGATGGCAGGTCGTAGCATTAATTCATGATGCGTACGTCGTGTAAAGCGTGAATTAAACAGCAAGCTCAGGACGCGAAATTCGTAAATATGGCATGTGCGCTACAGCCGAAGTTTCTACAGGTGGAATTGGCTATTTTAAGGCTACAACTGATTATTTAGCGCTCGCGTATCTGTTCTTCGTATCCTCGCCTACCTTCGAGACAAAGAAGGTGGACAGGCCGACTGCAAAAGCAGAGGAGGAAATTGGGCGCCGTGAGAAAGCGCCTTTTCAAACCAGGGGAATCGGGCGAGTCCGAAGAAAGAATAGAAGTATTTGATTAAAGAAAAGCAGGGTGGTGGCGGATGCATACGTTTTGATGAACGGTGGTTATCAGAAGAAAGCACCCGTTATCAATTATTAGTTAGAACTTTCTAGATGCACTAAATACCGATTGGTTTTCGTTGTGTGCTTGTCGTTTTGCGTGGATTCAGAAGCCCGCTTCTGATATGTTGCTATTTGTTGGCTGGACAGTATATTAAACAAGCAAATATCTAGGATGACTATTATTATTTCCTGTCTATTGGGACCGGAAGACTTAATGAAACCCGTAAAGATTGTGTGAACGGAATTGTCGGGTAAACGACAATCGCTTTCGAAGCGAAACGCTCTTTGTAATCAATCTCGTATCGTGGTTTCATAGGCTTCCTCGTCTTCCCCGCAGAAGTAGCGGCAGTAGTTGTTGTTGTAAGGCGGATTCCGGGACTACGGGGGGGGGGATGAAATATGAAATAAAACGATGATTTATTTAGATAATGACGCTAAATTACAATGATGAAAATGAAGCTTGACATGAGACCTAGATTTTTCAGGTCTACCCTCAAGTACATTCTCCTACTTTCTGCTTTACTGCCCGACTATTGTCATGGCAGGAAACTGGCAAAACTTCATTCATCACCCATGCAGCTGTTATCGCTTTGAATAAATCTGACATAGAGCAACCAGTACCTGAAGACGGTGCTAATTTCTCGATAAACATATGTAGTAACACCCAAGGAGTTGAATTGTTTATTTTCAACATAACACATGTCGAGGGACGGTAAAGCTTAAGGCATAATTACCTGCCTGACAATGGCCCTACCACCCAAGCACTGTCCAACAGGGTTGTGACTATTATTAGGAAATTATACACTAGAAAGTGGAAGCTCTGCACGGAAATAACGAAAAAGTCAATAAAAACAGTGGCACGGCATATCCATGGAGTTAATGATGATGAGTGGGGCGAAGCGACCGTCAGTCCGTCCATCCTTCCATCCGTCCATGCGTCCATCGGTCCGTTCATTCGAGCGTCCATAAGATTGTGTGTCCGTGTGTCCGTCCATCCGTACGTCCCTTCATTCGTCCGTCAGTCTGTCCATCCGTCCGTCCATGGATTCGCCCAATTTTCCCTGCTTTGCTCCACCCGTCATCATTCATCTCGTGGATATGCTGTGAATATTTTTTGCAAATCGGCGTAGTACCCACTACACATCCGCTAAGTGTCATGCGCATCTGCAGAGCTACGCACTTCGTTACCGTTGTTGTTGTTGATAACACTTAACGCGTCATTCGAAAGGTCGCAGGTTTGGATCCTGCCCACGGCAAGTTATCTTTTCACCCACTTTTCTTCATATTTACATTACAATTTGGTCTATTATCTTCCCCTGTACTTTCCTTGACATTATTGTCTGTTAGATCTCATTATTATTGTGTAAAAATACCGAAAAACGAGCCCTTAGGTATACACTTCTTTCTTTGTGCATTAACGAGGGTCTCGTACTGGCAGACTTAGTGCCTTTAGGTTGTATAAGAGGACTATTGGTCAGCTGCCCACTCGTAACGAGTTCACGTGCTACGTGACCCCAAACAGGCTCAAAAGAGTGTGCCCCTCTCGCCGCAATGGCTACTGGTGGCGCTGACTGACACTCCCACATTTATTTTCTCATATAAAACCTATAAAGTGGCTGGGGGGGATGGCTGTCGTGGTAGCTCAGTGGTAGAGCATCGAACGCGTCATTAGAAGGTCGCAGGTTTGGATCCTGCCCACGGAAAGTTATGTTGTCACCCACTTTTATTCATATTTACATTAAAATTTGGCCGAATATCTTCCCCTATACTTTCCTTGACATTATTGTCTGTTAGATATTATTAATACTGTGTAAAAACAAGGAAGGAAGAGCCCTTGGGTATACACTTCTTTCCTTATTCATTAACGATGGTCTAGTGCTGGCAGACTTAGAGCCTGTAGGTTGTATACGAGGGACTATTGTTCAGCTTCCCACTCGTAACAACTTCACGTGCTACGTGACGCTACACAGGCTCAAAAGAGTGTGCCACACTCGCCGCGATGGCTACTGGTGGCGCTGACTGACGTTATCTCAATCAATTCTCACATAAATCCTATAAATTGGCGGGGGGGATGGCTGTCGTGGTAGCTCAGTGGTAGAGCATCGAACGTGTCATTCGAAGGTCGCGTGTTTGGATCCTGTCCACGGCAAGTTGTCTTTTCACCAACTTTTCTTCATATTTACATTACAATTTGGTCTAATATCTTCCCCTATACTTTCCTTGGCATTATTGTCTGATAGATCTCAATAATATTTGTGTATAACACGAAAAAACAAGCCATTAGGTATACGCTTCATTCCTTTATATATATATATATATATATATATATATATATATATATATATATATATATATATATATATATATATACACATATATTCTTTGACAGCTGTGCGATTCAGCTCTTCTGTGTCGTCGTGCAACAATACACGCTTTTAAGTGACTCATCCCACTGCATGACATTCATGTAGTGTCTTACTGTATCGAAGCAGTCTAAAGCTAAGGCGTTGTACTGTCGTAGAACACCTACTTACAACGCAGAAGGCTTGGGTTAGATCGCCACACCAATCATAAATTTGTGTTATTCATTCATTTGCAAGTGTCTCGATATTTCGCTCACAGGCAATGCTGCTTTTTCTCTCGGAACCCAACGATGCAACCATTGATGCCACCGCAATTTCTACGCAAAAAATTTTTCAATGCTATTTTGGTCAAAAAAAAGAATTCCTTCATCATAGACATGCATCTGTTTGATACAAGGAGCACTTTGTAGATCTTCAAGATGAGAACATAAAAGCAGGCTGCAAACACTTAGCCCTGTTTTGCGCATTAGTTTCTGCACTTTGAACAATATGAAATGCTTAGCATCTAGAAATTCATGCAACAGTTAACAAGTTGAACTAATGCGATCTGTGTCACAATAATAGCGTCACACGACGAAGATAAAGCGTAACATCATCGGCAGAGTGGTTCACGGGTGTTCTCGTACCATTGCAGTAGGCTACCATGCTTCGCTCAGTGAGCCCTTCAAACTAACACTTAAGGCTATGGCCTTAAAGAGAGCGACAAGGTGAGGTGTCATTCAGGTCCCGCTGTCGTCAGAATTCCCTCTGCGAGATACGTTTTTCTCAAGCTTTAGGCCGGAGACTCTCCTGAACGGTGAGGACAGCTCCGTTAAAAGCGCTGCTGGTCGACGGTTGACTGGGGAGACTTGGAAACTCATATGAATTGCTAACACGTAAGTGGTTCGGTTCGCGACTTTAGAACGTCACCGTGTGAGCGATACAGCGTCGACGTTGGTGCCTTTCAACCGATTTCGCATTCGATGGCACGCTTCCCAAGCGGAAGCTCCGAAAGTATTGGGTTCAGTTTCATTCGTGATGCGACAGCTAGCGGCTGCTCAACAATATGCCCGATAGGCTGTGTGTGGTTATGCCTCTCTTTTACCCTCTTTTATATAGTTTTCAAATCCACATTTTGTGTGTACAGAGTTCACCATACTGCTATATGTAATAACATTTTGCACCAGGTCGCGTTCGAGAGGGAGAAATTGAATACAGAATGATGAAGAAATGTTCTGCACTGGTAGCGCAAAAGCACAGACGAATAGCAGTTTATAATGACCTATTCTTGAATGATCCCAAGAAACACCTGATCGCCCCATGGCATGAAAAGTCACGCCAGCATCATGATGCATTAGTTTTTGGCTACTCAAGATCACAAATAAAGCTCCAGGTTCTCTTCTCTGTAGACCGTATTTATCCTGAAACCTTCCCTAGCCTCTCCAAAATGTTTTCTGTACCACACAAAGGTTTAGTATTACTTCCGAAATCAGCCGTTCTAAGAGCAAACGCAATATTATGTTCTAGGTGTCCTCGAGACGCCCTAATGTCGTCAGAGTGACAATATTCGCCTTTCGGACTCGATGGTGTGCCTACGTTTAAACTTTGATATCTGAAGTGGAGTTGTAGAAAATCGCCAAGGTTTCTGATCAATGGTAACTTAACTTCCTTTCAAGCCAAAGGCTCGTTTCATAATATGTGTTCCATAGACGAGCTTCGATGTTGTAAAAAAAGGAATACACGTTTGACTGACCCCAAGAAAGAATCAATGAACACTCCTTTAAAGTATGTTCTTTTCTTGCCACAAAACTAGAAAGAATGAGCTTCCTGTAAATATACGCAAATACGTATAGAAAAGGCTAATGTTTATTTCTATGGTAGACACTGAACACCTTGCCAGGAATGACGTTGTTGTCGATTGTCACCGCTCTGCTGACACACCTACACCAGTTTCTGTCTGCAATGGCGGTTGGAGCGTCCGCTATAAAAATGGCCAGCACGTTCTGCTTACAGGGCTGCACAAGGAAATTGCCCCGAACTGACGCTGCAAAATGTCCTATGTGCGTTGTATTTAGCTGCTTCGTTAGCTGTGCGACATGTTTCTTTATGCGATCGCATGAAGGAGAGGAGCAGGAGTGGCTTGGGGTTAGGCGCCTCGCGAGCATTCGAAAGCTCCGGATACAGCTTCGTCTCTTTCACATCGTTCATTGCGTTAGTTGAAAACATTGCCTCCCTGCTAGCGGGTGGTTTTTAAAGAAGCATTTTCGACAGAATACTTAGAAAATATGTGATCACCGGCACTGATTCCCAACACTGAGCATTTCTTGATCAACAAAATACGCGTATCACTTATGGACTGAACTCGATACTTCTAAGTCAGGTATTCGTTATTTTCCTAAAGCAAAGTGATATTGGGGAGAACCACCTTCATTAACCTTATCATAGGAATTAATGCTCAACATGACACACTACACTCGCATTCCTAAAAGGTTCCATTTTTTGTTGATTAGCGGTATTCGAAGGCACTGAAATGTCAATAATGTTATATTCGTAATTTTGTTTTTCAGGACGTTGCTATATTCCTAGCTCAAGTTCTTTTATCGCCCGTTACACACTATAAGTAATGTTCAGCGCAAATTGCGCCTGCAAGCTTCGGGACTGTAGTAGATCATTTTGTTAGGATTACGCGCGCAATGCGAACATTATAGATTATTCTGGAATTCACGCGGCAGCCAGCAATAATGCCGGAATATTCGACGGCACATGTAAAAATGCCGACTTGCTTCACCACTTCTCAGTTAATCGATGGATGACTCTCAGTTCTCCGCTCTCCGTACTAGTGTGTATCGCTGTAATCTGACTTTTCGTTGACTGGCCAGAAGTTCAGCCGGATAATCAGTTTGATCTTCTAACTACAGTCAGCCACCTTCTTCCACATCACGACCCTGTGACGATAAAATACAGTGTGATATGATATCTCTGTCTTCAAGCACTACCTTCTGTTCTTAGGCACGTGCACGAACATGAGCTTGACAACAACGATCAGTGCAAATAGCAGCGCCCGTGCAGCGCTGGAGTATTGAACGACATCCTTCAATACAAAAGGTTCGCATTTTTTTGCCTTTGAAAAGTACAGTGTCATTCTTTATGAAAGGGAACGCTGGAGCGCGTGGCCTGCGCACTCCGGCGGCTGCTGGCAGGGCGCTCAAGTGGAAGCGAGAACAATCACAGTCTCTTTCCACGTTATCTCGCGGCGAGTGAAACAACCATTTATTGCTGATGGCACAAGGGCGGTAATCGCCTTGAAGGCGGAGGGGGTCGAAATCTTGCCGCTGGTTCTATATCAGTAATGAATGTTTGTTTTGCTCGTGGTAAACAGCGCGAAAAACGAAGACAGAGAAATAGGAGGACACAAGATGAGCGCTGACACAAGACGCTCGGCCGAGATGACGCAATAAGAGACTGTGGTTGCTCTCGCTCCTGCTTTAACGCGCTGCCAGCAGCCACTGGAGTACGCAGGCCACGAGCTCCTGTGTTTTCTTTCATTAACATTGACACTGTACATATTGTGTAGTAACTTGAGCCGAAGTGAAAATTGTGTGCCTTCCAGGAAGGCAAAAGTTCCCGTCATAGACGCGGTCCTAATGCTGGGAGACTCGCAGATAAACGTACTTTACCTCGTCTCGAAGTCGTCCGAGCCTTGCAACAGTTCTTGGTAACACTGTGATTATGGCTGTCCATGCACGTCCTTTGATTCCACATTCATTCAGTGGCAAAGCAAGCAAAACTTTTTTTGGGCTAGCCTGTCCTCTCCTTCTTTGCTTATTCGCCGTCTTTTCAACAATAATGTGATCATACTTAGGTTTCAGACATGCGAGGGCGCATATTTACTTGATTACTATAATTAATTGGTTAAATTTCAAACATCAACCGCTTTAACGTATCAGTAATCTTAATATCAGTAGTGTGCCAGTGTCGGTCACGGCGTAGTGACAATGATTTTGTGAAGATGGCAACATGAAGAACAACTTTCGATGACAATTCAGTGCCAACAAAGCATTGTCGATATTATTTTCTTACGTGGTCCGGGTAAACTGTGTCGCTTCACATTCTTTGTTTCAGCAGCGTCTGAGCATTGTTATGACTGACTGTTACGCCACGCTGTCCAGTTTTACTGCGCTCTGGTTAGACCCTTGTCGAAAAGCTGCCAACTACAATCGCACTCAACAGCTCAAACAACGCTACTTGTGCAGTAGGAAGCCAACAGCTTTGACCTTTCAGTATTTCTGTCTTGCGAACACAGATGCCCCCCCCCCCCCAAAAAAGAGAGGGGAAGTAAGAATCGCAAGTTCTGAAGCTTGCCCATTTCGGCATACTGGTGTTTTTTTCTTTTTTTATTGCGCTAGGGAGGAGGGAGAAACGAAATGAGGAATGAGAGACTGCTTAACCAGAAAAGGCTCTACAAAACCAAGACAAGGACCAGAAACTATACTTTTAGGCACTGTAAGCAAAGTCATTCGACTAGTGCATTCAATAGTGTTTATAATAGCACAATCCCGCCGATCCCCATTTTGGAACCACTATAAATGCGGACTTATTCTAATCGAAAACACTATGCTTACTTACGTCACGCTATACCAGTATACAGAAATTTTGCAAAATATGAACATTGCAATTTATAGAACGAATTATTTTTGGGTACAGTTTTAAAAAATGAACATAACACTTACACTAATTAGCGCGTAGACACATGCACAGGCTGCTTTAGATGCCCGCCACCCTAAACAATAGCGAGTCTGGGAAAGCAGAATGTCCTGTTGATCGCCCAATTCGCAAATGAGTGGGTGATTATCATGGCTGGCGCTCACGATGCGAGGAGGGGTTTGGTTCACGACAAGCGGTAACGACCCGTTCACAATGGCTATTCAAAAACTCGAGCACATCCGGGAGTTTTGAATGGTCGATATATTGAAGCGCGGTGGCTTCGCGTATTGTAAAACTACGTGAAGGGAGGGTATTCTTTCTGCGTGTTCGTCAGAAATGACGCGCAAAAACTTTCGCTGTTCGATACCTTCATGCGTTCAGCACAGCATGACAATCAGTGCAAAAGCCGTATCAGTAGATCCCCCTTCCGACAAAAACCAAAAGGGAAGAAAACATTGAGAAGAAAACAAAGTCTTCCACAATCAGTGTTTTGTGATTCAGGTATTGCTAATTTTTACTCTTCTCTGTGTTCAAAACGACGTGATTAAAAGAGTAAAAGTGAGCTGAGCGTCGTCTGGATTTGGCAGTTATTTACATTTTAAGATGCATTCGACAAGAGCGGAGCGTTGGTAAAGGTTTAGAGCACTTCCTACAAGATGTGTACTTTGTTCTAAATGTAAAATACTTTGTGCACAGAATGCTTTAGAAAAGAAGTCAGATGGCTGAGCGCATTCCAGAAGCAAAAAAAATCACAACATATCCACGGAGTGAACGATGATGAGTGGGGCGAAGCTTCCGTCAGTCTGTCCGCGCTTCTATCCATCCATTCGTGCTTGCTTTCGACAGTTCGGCTGTACGTCTGTTCTTCCGTTAATCCATTCGTCTGCGTGTCCATCCATCTGTCCATGCGTCTGTTTGAGTATCTGTCTGTCCGTCCACCTGCGCGACCTTCCATTCGTGCGTCGGCTTATCTGTCTGCCAATCCGTGCGTCCGTCCGTCTTGTGAACATTCCAAGTATCACCACCTTGCATATTTTAATCATATACTTATAACATACAAGTACCGCCATCCAGCGCACATTCCAACGACTAAACGAGAGGTAGCTACCTGCTACTACGACGACGACTATTACTACTACATTGGTTGTGAGGGCCTTCACAGAGAGGCCAGCGCTGTGATCGTTTTCACGTCACCAATAGGATGCGTGCACTCATCTTGCTTGCATCGTCCCCCTTCATTGCACCGGTTCCTAGTCGCGAGTTTACGATGGAAATTATACACGAGAGTGCCCCCGGGGGTACCGATTCGTAGTTTGCTTGCACGTATTGTCAAGTCTTGTCGCTTCTTGAAGCACTGAGCTTCAAAACAAAGGGAAGCACGCATGATATCTACAGCAAAAGCGCACGAAATGTAGTGTTCTAGCAGACAGCACAAACGGGCATTCTATGAGTGACATCATCACATAGGTGGCGCCACAGTATGTCCTCGAGGCCAATACATCGTGCATGCACGACCCACGCCTTAAGGAGCTTTGCGCTAAATTGGTTTACGATTTAGAGCAATTCGTACTTTATCATGGGAGATCATAAAGCCGTCCCGTGGACTTATTTGAGACTATTTTATTTCCAGGTCTCAGCTTACATACCTCGCGTAAACAAAAAGGATATACAATGATATTCATGCATATATACAAGGCAAGCTGTGTGTTTAGAAAAATTGTACAACGATTCCGAGTATTTCGCACACAACTATGGGAGAGCAGTGAGCCGTCCTGATTACAGGTAAAACTCTGGAGCAAGAGAGTAAATTACCAGCCTAGCAGCTCCCGGGCTGTTATATGTGTTTATAAAACACGAGTTACGCTATGTACAGAAAACAAATGTATCATAGCATTCCAGTAATAGGTAACATACACTTCGGCACATCTATGTGCCACGACAAACATCATGACGTTGCAATTAAGACATCAATGCTCTATTTTACATGACACTATTGGCATACATGTACACAAGATCTCAATGCAACATCATGATACAAGGGTATAACGATGCAATATATCCAATGAAACAATTGGTTGCAAACGAAATTATGAATTACTACTCAACGAGTGCTGTTTAGCACCACATCGGTCGAAAAATCAGTTTTACCCTTTCGTGTTTAACATTGACGGAAGGGCATGACCGATGCCGCACAAACTTATGCTCTCCGAGAAAGAAAAGCTCCCCAGAGAGAAACGCAATAATATCTCATCTCATTTGGCCCACTATCTGCCACAAAGGACGCACAAGGCAGCTCGCAGTCACGGCCTTGCATCACTTTCGCCAAAGGCTGAACAGCCCCGCAAATAATAAAAGAGCCGAGATGTGCTCGCGTGGGAATCGGCCATTGGTCACGAATGCTCAAACACCTTGTCCCCGAAAATCCACATAAACCGCGCGCCAAAAAAAGGCGGGACACATTCAATTGTCGCTCGTCGATTGGTCTCAACCATGACGCCATTGGGGCAAGTGGGAGTGCGAACCACATGACATCACAGCAACCGATCTCGAGTTGAGAGCAAGCCCCAGCGCAACCGCCAGATAAAGTTCCGAAGATGTGCTGGCCACACTGCTGTAGTTATTTGTTTTGAGGGGCGGTTCATAATAGATTGACGAAGCTGGGGCACCAAAAGCCGTAAGAGAGAGGCCATTGTGCCACCACTTAAGATTCGGCTACCTCTATCTCTGGGCACGTAGTCTCCAACCATCGGGGAAATGCCAGAAGGGCTAGATACAAAGATGATAATTCAATTGATTCAGGACCTTGATTAATTTCGATAGCTGGCAGGAAGACACATAGTGATTGCCCCAAATAGTAGCAAGGCAGTGTCTGAGCGGGCGTGCCATGATTGCTCAGCATTCGCAATGGAGTGCGGAGCCACAATGTAGAAGCCGTGAGGGAAACATCGGGAAATGCAAAACCGCCTTGATCTCGGGGTTGAGCTAACGCCGGAAGAGATATAGATTCTGTGCCACCAGACCAAAACAATGAACTGAAGCAGCGTTGCACTTTCCTGCAAAATCGTTGCGGCGATTTAACAGATTGGCAAAGGTACCAATATTTTCTGTAGTACATCATTTGAGATAAGTATTGGCGTTCCAAGAATGATAATTTGAAGTGCCTGGCTGATTTTGTATGACTTTAAACAGTCTGTACAACGGATCACCAGATGCTGTCCTGTACACTAAATGCAGTGAAAATAACTCCCATTGTTGCAATGCTAGGGGACCACTGTAAAGGTCACGTGATGCTGATATGACCACTGGAGTTGCCAATAACAAAATACTGTCTTTTACCAAAGTTTAACCTTGCACCAGAGGTAATGCCGAAATCATAAAAAGTATCCATAGCATGCTACAGTGACTGTTCATTATGTACATATAGCGTAATGTCATCTGCATATGCAGTGACCTTTACTTCAGTGTTACGAGGTAGATGTAAGCCACAAATCGGCGGGGGACGTTCAACGGCCCTTAAGAAGGGTTCTAGTGCAAAGATGTATAGCACTGGGGAGAAGGGACACTCTTGACGGACCCCACGCCTTTTCTTGAAAGAGTGACTCTCGCGGTAATCTATGTATAGTGTACTTTCTTAATTAGCGTACATCGTGTGAATGAAGTCAATTAATTTATCCGGGAATACAAATGCATGTAAAACATTCAGTAAGTCGCCAAGCTCTAATAAATCAAAATCTTTCTCCTGATCCAAGGAAACAAACAGTCCCTGCGCACATTGACTAGTGGTGTACTGAATAATGTCACGCGTTAGCCACATATGGGTGTGTATTTCTTGGCACTGAACAGAATAGACTTGGTGGGGAGCGAATTATGCTGCAAGAAATGAGCTGATTCGGCGCACCAACATGTTGGTCAAGAGCTTGTAATCTACCATAAGCAGGGTAATAGGGCGCCAATCTTCTGGTCACGTGGACATTGAGTCTTTCTTAAAAACTAGTGCTATGCGGCCTCTGTGAAAAGAGGTTGGAAAGGTAACATCTCGAAAACACTTGCGAATCACGCGCGACCTAATTGGACCAATGATAGGCCAGAACTGTACATAAAACTCTGCAGGAGTCTGTCAGGCTCTGCCGCCGAACCCTTTTTCGTTACGTCTAATGCGCCCTTTATTTTGTCATCGAATGGTAGTGATAGTACAACGTCAAGTGACATTTCAAATCACGTGGTAAGTCTTTTAATAGTGGCTGCGAAGAAACAAATCCTGGGTAACTGATAATAGAAACAGATTGAGCCATTGAGTGAAAGTGTTGACTCAATGCCTGAAAGTCACGCGTACTCACAGCAGCTGGCGCGGTAGAATTCAGCAAGTGGGCACGAAGGCCTGGTGGACGAATAAGAGCTCTAAGTGCATACCTTAGCACCTCAGGTTGCGCACACGGTTCATACCTAAAGCACGAAGCTAAAGCCGATAGCGAAGAAGCGCGCATAGTACGTTGTTACCGTTCTACGAGCTCCTCTTTTCATGCTCGCAGAATGGGGGAACGCCTGGGATTACAGCGGGCAACGCGTACTTTTCGGATTAACAATGAAGCATCATTGGACATACGGGCACGAAGTTTCCTGCCCTATGCACTGCGATGATAGCGCCACCATTCTTTGAGGCGATCCCAATCAGCTATATCCGCCCCAATGAGCGATGCGTGTAACGCTCCGGGCATTTTTTTTTTTGTAGACAGAGAGTACTGGAGGACGCGGCAAACAAGATGCCATGGTCTGTGAATCGTGGGCGTCCCCGTTGGCAGGCAGAGAGAGAGCGTAACCAAGCGGTGGTCGCTTATTTCCACTGCTGTCGTTGGCAATGACATTACCCTAGTGTCGTGAACGTGGGTAATGAGACCAGCGGATGCGTGCACGCGATCAATTCTGCTGCTCGACGCTGCTCGACGCCATGTGTAGGCAAAATTGCTATCATGTACAGGTTTATGAAAGCCCCATCGGTGTCCGTGAACTCTAACGTGTTCTTCCAATATATTGATGCGTTCGTTTAAATTCACAACATGTGGTACTCCTAGTGACTTTAGTTGTGTCGTAGATTCACACGCAGACGTTCAAGGTCCAAATGCGGCTGGTCAAACTGCAACGCCAGAGAACTCGAATGTCTAGTGCAGCAACTGGCATTGAGTGGCATTAATTAAAGTGTACATGGTAGCATTTATGCCTATACTTGGCGTCAAGAAGCGTCGAGCAGCAGAGTTGATCACGTGTGCGCATCATCCGGTCTCATTACCTACGTTCACGACACCGGGGTAATGTCATTGCCACCGACACCAGTGTACATTGTCGACCACCACCCAGTTATGCTCTCTCTCTCCACCTGCCAGCGAAGATGTCAACGATTCACAGACCATGGCGTCTAGATTTACGCGTCCTCCAGGACTTTCAGTCTGCGGAAAAATTGTCCCAAGCGTTACGCGCATGGCTCATTGGGGCGGATATAGCTTATTGGTATCGCCTCAAAGAACAGTGGGGCTATCATTGCAGTGCGTCTGGCAGGAAACTTCGTGCCCGTATGTCCAAAGACGCTTTGTTGTTAAACCACAAAAAATACGAATTGTCCGCCGTAATCCCAGGCCTTCACCCCTTATGCGGGCATGACAAGAGGAGCTCGTTGAACGGTAACAACCTACTATGCGCGATTCTTCGCTATCGGCTGCAGCTTGGCGCTGTAGGCATGCACCATGTGCGCACCCTGAGATGCGCGCAGAGCTCTGCTTTTTCCACGAGACTCTCCTGCCCACTCGCTAAACTCTACCGTGCCAGCTTCTGCGGGTACGCGTGACTTTCAGGCATTCACTCAACACTTTCAGTCAATGCCTCAATCTGTTGCTAGTTTCAGTTACTCATGATTCGTTCTTCACATCCACTGCTAAAAGACTTACCACATGATTTCAACATGTCACCTGGCGTTCTGTCATCACCACCATTAGATGACGAAACAAAGGGGCCATTAAACGCAATGAAAAAGGGTTTGGCCCATGGGCTGACGGACTCCCTGCAGAGTTTTATCTGCAGTTCTGGTCTATCACTGCAGGGTCACTTATGTCGCGCGTCATTCGCAAGTGTTTTCAAAATATCACCCTTGCACCTTCTTTTCACAGAGGCCGTGTACTTCTATTCCCGAAAAATACCAAATGTCTACGCAACCAGAAGATTGCCGTCCTATTACTCTGCCTTATGTGGATTACAAGCTATTGACCAACATCTTGGTGCGCCGAACCAGTCCGTCTCTGGCATAATTAATCGCTCCTCACCAGGTCTGTACCGTTCCGGGTCGAGAAATACACACCCATACGTGGTTAACGCGTGACATCATTCAGTACACCACTATAGCTTCGTTAGATCAAGAGAAGGCTTTTGATTCTATCGAGCATGCCTATTTAGTAAATATTTTACATGCAGTTGGATTGCCGAATAAGTTCATTGACCTCATTCACGCGATGTGCAATGATTCAGAAAGTACCCATTACATAGGTTCCCGTGAGAGTCACCCCTTTAAAGTCACGCGATGGGTGTCCCTTCTCCCCAGTTCTATTCATCCTTGCATTAAAACTCTTCTTAAGGGCCGTTGAACGTGACCCTCAGATTCAATGCTTACCCCTACCTGGTAACACTCAAGTAAATGTCACTGCATATGCAGACGACATTACTTTATATGTATATGAGGCACAGTCGCAACGGCATGCTCTTGATACTTTTCTTGAGTTCGGCATTATATCCGTTGCAAGGTTCAACTTCTCTAAAAGTCAGTATTTCTTTATTGGCAACGCCAGCGGTCGTATCAGCATTCCGTCACTTTTACAATGGTCTCTTAACAATACAATACTGGGAGTTACCTTCACTGCATTTGGTGTACTGGATAGTATCTTGTGACCCGTTGTACAAACTCTGCAAAGTCATATAAAAGCAGCAGGCACTTCGAATTCCCACTCATGGAACACAGATACTTATCTTGAACACTGTACCCGAGTAAATTTTGGTACAATTGCCATTTTGTTAAACCGCCACTCCACGTCTCCAGGAAAGTGCAAAGTTACATCTGTTTATTTTTTAAGTCTGGTGGAACAGACTTTTTATCTCGTCCAGCATTGGCTGAACCACGAGATCAAGGGATGTTTTGCATTCTCCAATGTTTCCGTTATGGCTCGTACCTTGCGCCTCCGCACTCTGTTGCGAATACTAAGCAATGATGGCACGCCCGCTTGCTGGCTCACTAACATCTGGGGCCATTACTACGTGTCTTCCTGCCAGCTAGCCAAATTATCTAAGGTCCCCAATCAACTGAATTACCATCTGTATTGAGGCCTTCTGTCATTTCAACGACGTTTGGAGCCTACGTGCTCAAAAATATATAGGTGGCCGAATGTAAAGTGGGGGACACAATGACCGCCCTTCTACGACCCCTGGTACCCTAGCATCGTCAATCTATAATGAACCACAATGGGAAACCAACAACTGCATTAGTGTTGCCTTGGTATCTCTGGGACTTTGTCAGTTGGGCTGCGACTTGCTCCCCACTCGAGATCGGTTGCAACAATGGCAGGTGGTTCGCACTTCCTTTTGCCCCTACTGCGAGACAAATCGACATGTTATGATTGAATGTGTGTTTTCCCGCCTTTTTTGGCGTTCGGTCTATGTTGGCTTCCCGGGACAAGGTGAGCGAACATTCCTTTCCAACGGCCGATTTCCGTACAGGCACTTTTCGGCTCGTTTAATAGGTGCTGCGCTGTTCAGCCTTTGGCGAAATGAATGCGAGGCCATAACTGTGAATTGCCGCTGACGTGCTTTGTGGCCGATACTGGGTGAAAGCGGTGAGAGATCCTCGCATTCCTCACTGAGGAGCTTTTCTTCGTTGGCGAGCACAAGTTTTTGTGGCACTGGCTGTGCCATTTCGTCAAGGTTGAACACAAAAAGGCACAACGCAATTTTTGACTGGCGTGTTGTTAAGTAATGCCTGTTGAGTCGTTATATCTAATTTCATTTGTTACCAGTTTTCTATTATGGCATCAATTGTATCAATACATCGTTGCAACATGATATCGCATTGAGTTCTTGTGCACGTATATGCCAACTTTGTCATGTATATTAGAGCAACGATGTCTTCACTGCAATGTAGTGATGGCTCTTATGGTACATGGATGTGCCAAAGGGATTGATGATATGGAAGGTTTAACGTCCTAAAACCACCGTATGGTTATGAGCTGCGCCAAAGTGTAGGGCTCAGTAAATTATTGCAACCATCTGGGGTTCTTTAACGTGCACCCAAATCTGACCCCACGGGCCTACAACATTTCCGCCTCCATTGGATTGTGCCAAAGTGTATATGCCCTTATTACTGAAACGTTATGAAACCTTTGTTTTCTGTACAAAGCGTAACTAAACTCTTTCTAAAAAAACGCTACTCGGGAGGAACGTAAACTGCAATGAACGGACGCAATCAAAACCACCACTCAAAGGGCACACTCACCTGTCATTATTTTGAGGGTCGTCACCAACTTGCGGAACTAGTTCTATAAACTTTTATGCAAGAAAAGAAAACGATGCACGAACAGCACGGGCCATAAAACGTCGCGGCGCACAAGAACACAACAAGCGAGCACCATGATCACCAGCGCACGCTTTGCGAACTCTATAGAATTTTATTTTTCGTTGGACTATCTTTTATCTTTTATTTTACAATTTTTATATTTTAATTATTTATATTTTATCTTTTATATATTTCATCTTTTATTTTTCTACATATACATGAAGTTTCTCCATTATTTTAAGTGAATTCATGGTGTAGTGTACAAGTCCAGTCTCGTTGTCAAATCTTGTTAATTCCTTGGGGAGCTCCTCCGACGGAAGCGATAGATGACAGGCATTGCAGACGCCAGCGCACGCAGTGTTCTGCCTGTTGTGTTCCCGCGGCTGCACATACAATAATATAGTAAAAATAGTTAGACACACGTGACAGAAGATGAAGATGCACGCATATGACAAGTAAGTGTCCGTTATTATGAAAACAAGCGTTAAAATATGACACACAAATAAATTTACCTTCACATCTCGCACAGTCCTTCTGAAGCTGCTCTGACGAAAGAGATGGGTGACAGGCATCGCAGAAGCCAGCGCACACAGTCTTCAGCATGGTCTGTGCCCGCGGCTTCACAATAAGTATGTAAAATAGTTAGGCACACGTGACAGAGGGTGAATAGTAATGCATATGAGAAATACGTGCAAGGTGAAATGAAAATATACGTGAGATATGACATGCTGATAATTTCACCGTGATGGAACACATCTTCAAAGACTCCTTTCGATCCCCTTCGCGCCACAGCTTAGGAGCGGCGGCCGCAGCCACAACTCCGCGAGCCACCGTGCCGCTAACAAGTCGGCGAGTCCTAAGCGAGCGACGTCATTCAGCTCGAGCAAGTGAACGCGAGACCAAACACGGCGCTGCACGCGGAGTGTCTGCCGCCAGTGAACTTCGAACAGGAGAGCGAGCGTACGCTTGGCCACCGCCACGAACGAGCTAGTTTGGAGCTAGCGCCAAGGATATCGACGCTAATGCGGCGCTTTTCCACAAACTCGAGCAAGTGCAGCGCGCAAACGCGAATCCGCGGCCGCGGCCAACGAACGGCGCCGAGCTGCTTGCGACCGCTTGACAGGAAAGCCAACTGTAATGGCGACCAATTTTCAGTGAGTACT
The DNA here is from genome assembly GCA_013436015.1 of Rhipicephalus annulatus. Lineage (NCBI taxonomy): Eukaryota > Metazoa > Arthropoda > Arachnida > Ixodida > Ixodidae > Rhipicephalus > Rhipicephalus annulatus. The sequence continues at coordinate 40,758 of WOVY01000804.1, read as the reverse complement.
GACGCTACCAAAAGCCGCGCCAGCCTGTACTGGTGCACTTACAGCGCGCGACATACTACAACCAAGCTCTTTACGAGAACCCGCAACGTTTTTTCGATGACAGCCAACAAAGCAACGAGGTCTCAGCCCAATATCGTGAGCCCGGAGGTCATTGCGGCGGCGAAGACAGGTGAGCACTCAATGAGCGAGCGTACGGGAGGCCGACGGCAATGGCGGTCAATTTCCATGTGGTTGCAAAGCACATGCAAACTGCCACGGAGAAAGGAAAGGTAGGATAGGCCCTGACGTCACTGGTTGTGAAGCCGCAATGAAGCCGGAAGTCAGCCATATTGACTGGACAAATTCTTCTCTCTTGTTTACATCCGAATGTAAAGCAGAAAGCACGACTCTCTCTCCGGCTTGGAAAGCACGTGAGCTGTCACTGCGTGTGTCGTGACGATCCGAATCTAATGAAACAGCGTTCAACGCTCTCAGCCAGCGGGACACCTTTTGCGAAATCATTTCGTCCGAGTAATAACAGAAGTAACAGCTCATTAAGAACGAAGCAAGTACGAGAGAACGCGCGCTAGATGCAGTGACAACGGCGAGTGTTTTCACGTCATTAATTCAGCAACTGTACAGACAACACGATCGGTCGTGCGAATTCTAGGGTTGCATTCCACCACGTGGCCGACGCTGCGTCCGGCCACTGTGTCCGTGTTCCACGTGAAATTTCTCACCGGCGTTAGCATTCTGCGACCGTGGTGACTTTGAGCACGGTGCAAGCGACACTTGAATGCGATTGCTGTTACGTAGAGGTTACATGCAATGCTGGGCGTGAGTATACGAAGCGGAACAGAAAAGGTGTTTAATACGCACATGCAAGTTATTACTCTACACACACAACACAAAAATTCGTGTGTGCACATGGTTTTCATTGCGTCTTGCTGGGCTCAACAGCGTCGTCCGTTGTCACAAGCAGGAGCCGTGCCCAACCGTCACTGACCTGCAATGCGTTCGTCGTCGTTCCGCTTCGTCATGGTGCCTAACACAATTCCGCCGAACACTTCAAATGCTTCATCCGCGTCATCCGCCACCCAACACATAAGTATGCGCTCGTTCTATGTGCTGTTGAGCCCACATGGTGGACGAAATGTTTTGTAAACATTGTTAGGAGTACAGTGACTGCCAGGAGAACACTGCGTAACTAATAACGAGGCGCAGAGCACGGACATTGTCCGCCACGGCTCAGCAGGAGACCTGGGGAGGCACACGTGCCACTGCCAGCCGCGGTCGCTCACAGCTAGACCAGCTCGGCAGCGCAACACGTTAACATAACAACGCCGCCATTGTGCCCAGTGAATATGGCGGTCATGACGTCATTTCCGCCGCATTTTTCACGTAGCGCGCTGGCTGGGCAAGCCCTCTCCTACCTTTCCTTCCTCCATGCAAACTGCAGACGCACAAGCTGACCTTCGCGGTGCATTTCGTGCTGCGATATACAACACGACCGAGCCCGTGGCCTGCAAGCGCGATCCGTATCGCACACGCGACAAGTAGAGTAGAATGAACATTAATGACCTACTTGCCTTAGAATCCAGCGCTGTTTTCTGCCCTGAGTCCGACCAATATATATATATATATATATATCCGATAGGCCTGTTGTCTTCTCAGCCGCCATATTGGCCATCCCAACTGTTGCTGTCGTGTGTTGATCGTGACTACCTTGAAGCCAGAGATAAACAGCATGGCGTGTTGACGTGTCGAGACTTGCTCCAGACTTCATGGGTGCATTGAAACGCAAAAGCAGCAGCCCGCGCTCATCCCAGCGTACACACAAGCACCACGTCGTAATTGTTAGATCGTCGAATCCAGGCGGCCGTGGCCGAGCACTCCGAGCGTGACGCAACGCAAACCGTCGCCGGCAAAATGCGCGGAAAGACTGAGCCAGCAGAGGAAGAGAAGTTAGGAGAAGGAGGGTTGGTCACCTTGGAAACGGTTTTCGCGCTGCCTGCAACCGCGGATGGTTCATCCCTTCGGAGTGTGTTTGAGAACTAAGTGGTCTCACGCGGCACGCTTCCCTCTGTGGTTGCTCCTCAACGGTCTATCCGTTTATCGCGCGCGCCTATTGGGCTCAGTTACTCCTCTTTCGGGTAATTTTGCCTTGGAGTGCAGGGGGCGCTGGCACACGTTTGCGTGAACAGCAGAAAAGGGGGTGGTATTGGGGCATTCATTCATAAAAGTGCAGACTGGTAATGGGTCAAGCAGGAGTGCAAGGAACATTTATGGCTAAACGGGAAAGTGGCAGGGCAAATGATAATCCTGGGTTTTGTATACTTGTGGACAGGGGCAAAAGCCAGAGAGGAAAATAAGCAATTTGTGCAGGGCATAGGAAACGACATTGACGAACCAGGAGATGTGTCCGAGGTAATTATATTAGAATGTATGAATGAGCATATAGAAGATACAAATGGATTTACTGACCCGACAGGCTGAATACTAATGGATATGTGCGAAAAGCATGATTTATTCATTTGCAACAGCACCAAGAAATGCGAAGGGCAGCAAACATGGGAGGTGGGAATGCTGCAGTCGACGATAGATTACGCAATAATGTCAAATAGGATGTATGATCGGCTAAGGGTGATGAACGTAGATGAATATCCGTCCAGAAGCTTAGGTAGTGATCACAAACTATCAGGCTGAGTTTAGGAAGAGCAATGAAATAGGAAAGACAGCATTGTGAGCAACAACGTGGTAATATTTGCTCAGAACTGGAAATAGAAATAGCAAATAAAGAGATTGAAAAAACAAAGACGGAGGATACTAAAACAGAGTGAACGTACACAAAACTAACTCGATTGTTTGAGTTAGAGCTTGCTAAAGTACAAGTCAAATCAACCGGGAAAAGCAGACACAAATCGTAGAGCTGGTGGAATGAGGAAGTTAAGGGAGCCATAGTAAGACATCAGAAAGCCTCCAGTGAACAAACGTAAGCTTAACAGAGGGGCGAACCGCAAGATGATTTTAAAAGAAAGAAACTTTTTGAGCTGCAGAAGGGAAGCGTCCGATTAGGTCAGTGAAAAGACTACAAGAAAAGGGGCCCAATGGATGGCGGAAATTAAGAAAAAGGATGGAAAGGCAGCTGCAAAGATTTGGAACCATCTCAATTCTCTGAGTAGTCAGACGAACATGAAACAGATGTTTATGACTACCGTTCAAGAGGTCAGACAAGAAGGGGATGAGGCATTGAATATATAAGAACAATGATGACAAAAGGTATAAACACCAAGAAAGCGCTGCATGCACCGTGCCATCGAGGATGGACCAATTAGCTCAGTGGCTACACTGGGACAACGCGCGTGGTAAAGGCCAGAGAAAGAAGTTCCTAAGAGCATATCAACAGGCCCTGACGGCGTTCCAACCATGCTAATAAAGAAACTAGGCCCAAACTCTAAGCAAATTTTAGGAGAGGCAACGAGCAAAGCAATAATAGATGGTGAAGCTCCCAATGGGTGGAAACTAAGCAGGATGAGGATGATATAAAAGAAAGGGGGGCAAAGCCAATATAAACAACTGCCGTCCTATAACAGTGACATCAGTAGTTTACAGCCCGTTGATGCAAATAGAAAAGGAAAGACAAGGCATGGGTTGAGAATGAGGGTGTGCTGGGAGAACTACAAAATGGGTTCCGTAAACGAAGGAGGTTGGAGGACATTCTGTTTTTATTGATGCAGTGTATTGAAACAGCGGAAAAAGAACACAGGCCCCTGTGGCTGGCATTTCTAGATATCAGGAGAGCTTACGATAATGTGATTCATGGAAGACTTGTGGGAAATATTGGACACACTAGATGTGGAAAACGGAATAACTAATCTTCTAAATGTCTATAAAATCTATAAAATCTTCTAAATGTCTATAAATTCTTCTAAATGTCTAAATATTTATAAAAGTAACAAGGCAGTTATCAAATGGAAAGAACAGGTATCTTAATTTACAGAGATACAACGTGGGCTTCGACAGGGATGTCCCTTGTCGCCTTTGTTATTTATGCTTTATCTCCAAAGACTAGAAGCCAAATTAGAGGGGAGTCGACTCGGCTTCAGCCCCTCTTGTGTCAAGCAAGGAAAACACATTGAACAGTAACACCGGCATTGATGTTCGTAGATGATATAGTATTAATTGCCGACAACAAGGAAGATCTGCAGGAATCGATAGACATTTGTGGTAATGAGTGAGATAGGTTAAACTTGAAGTTCTGCAGGGAAAAATCGGCAATCATGTTTTTTTAATTATAACAAAGTCAGTGAGCATAAGATACAGGAAGTCATCCTAGAAAGAATGGATAAAGACAAATACTCTGGCGTATAGATAAATAACGGGGCTGAGTATCTAATGGAGCACGAAAGATACGTAATGACTAAAGGCACGAGGAATGCAGCTGTAATGAAAAATAGGGCACTGTGAAACTACAATATGTATGATGTTTTGAGAGGAATTTGTAGAGGTGTCATGCTACCGGGTTTGACATTCGGCAATGCGTTCTTGTGTATGAAATCAGAGGTTCAAGCAAAATTTGAAACTAAACAACGTGGAATAGGTAGACTTGCTTTGGGAGCACACGGGAATACCCCAAATCAGGGTTACAGGGAAGTATGGGATGGACATGGTTTGAGTGCAGAGAAACTAGCAGTAAGATAGAATTTGAGGAACGATTGAGAAAATGGTAGATGAGCGTTGGGCTAAGAAAGGTTTCACTTACTTGTACAAGAAGAATGTCGATACTAAATAAAGGATACAAACTCGAAAATTGTCAAGCATGTATATATACAACAGCAGAATACCAAGCCAAAAGGAAACATCAGTTAAGAAGAAGGTGAAAGAAACAGAGAGGGACATGTGGAAGATGGGAATGCCTAAGAAACCGTCACTGGAGACCTTCCGAACTTTTAAGCAGGAAAATGCAAGAGAAAAGACCTACAATATATCCCGGGGTAGTTCTCTGCTCTTCCATGCTCTTCCTTCTCTACTATTCATTCTCTACTATTTGTACTGTTTAACCAGCATGTGTTCTCCTAATGATGTGCAATTAGCGGTGGGTTGAGACACAAGTACCGCAGAACTACAGCCACGCGAAACAAATCAAACCACTTGAATGAGGAAAATCAACGTGTTCATCACTCTGCGGGACGGAGACAGAGTAGCAGCTTTGCGCAATCAGCGCCAGAGCAATGAAGTGAGACAGGCTATAATTAGGACATGAGAGCCGGTAGCAATTTGTACGATGGGCCGCATGGTTCCCTTTGAGCACTGCGTATTGCTTGATATTCAGCCGCCTCTTTTTCTTTTCATATGAGTGCTTACGCTTTTGAAAAGTATCGCTTTTCTTTTTCACGTTTTACGTGCAATAGAGCACTTCGCAAACCGGCTCTCTCACTCAAGACCTAATTAGGGCTTCATTGGGAGAAAATTACAGCTGCTCCGGGAAGTCTATCTTTAATTTCAATGGATAACGTGAATACTATTGAGGTGCTGAAGTTTCAAGACAGCAGATTTTGGAAATTTTAGTGCGTACTGTGAGTTGAAGGTTCCTGCGATATCTAGTTTCCTTATAACAGTCAATGCAGGGTGAGAACTGCTACGTTGTATATGTAGAAGCGTTGTGTCATAAGTATTCTTTGCTGGGAACAAACTAATCTGGGCGTTGCGCTCAATAATTATTGGGAGCAGGAGATTACGTGAACGCCGTCTGATTGGCCCCGCATCTATGAAAGGCCGAGCTATCAGTTGCTTTCTGCATGCCACAATATACATAAACTCGCCTTCACTAACTCAAATTTTTGTTGGTGTAGATTCTTGTTTTCAGCCTGTCACGTAATACATCAAGAGCCTATTAAACAGCTTCGAAAACGTTTATATTCCGAAAGCCTAAAGCATTACTACGGAATAAAAAAGATATACCATGGATGTAAAAATACACGCTTGGTGTACAGAACAACAAACAAGTCACATTCATGTCGACATTTTTCTCTCAAAGAGAAATTCGTAAGTGATCATGTTAGCGATCCGGATTGCGAGACTTTCTCACACTCTAAAAGCCACTGAAGTACCCTAAAGTGTCGTGCAACCATGTAAAGTGTTACTAAGTCTGGGGAAAAAGACACGTGACCTCGTCCGTGCTATGACAGTGCATCATAACGTATCATAAAGTTGTCAGCATTTGTGGCGTCAGGGAGAGGCGACTACAGGACTTCGCGGCTTGATTAAATCTGGGTGGATTGCAGAGCCAGTGCAAAGTCGCGTGAGGCGAGGACATTTGCACTGCCTCCTATCAACGCAAAACAGCCTTAGGAGCAGGTGGCCTTTTGGAAGGTGGGCGGATAACACGACCGCGTAAGAAAAATTATTGGGCCGGCTACATACTAGTTGTGCGAAATTAAGAACTTACCTTTTTCCTCACCCTCACACCACTATCCCGCCTATTGTAATACCATAGTACACATGGTTGTTCTATGCGTCACCTTCTCTCCTCACCCTCACTTTTCCCTCACGACCTTACAATGCTGTACTATGTGTAACATCACTATCACTTCTTTTCATACCTGCTTTCTTCTATTTCCCTCATTTCACTACCTGCTCGCTCTTTCAATTTATTTCGTTTTCTGTCATGCTTCCTGCCTAATTTTTTCATGCATGAGACGTCCCCAATACCGACTGACCGCCAAAGAGAGGAAGGACCACTCAACAACCACTTTTCTCGGTTCCCTCTGGGCTATGTGTCTCAGCCACTTTCTACACAGAGGGCTCCGTACTGCTGCCGCAAAGTAAGATACGCCACGACCTTTACCTAATTACTGACGCACTTCACTTAGTAGCAAGTGCGAATAGCGTACAAACACACTGCCCGCATGTGACAATTTTGCTGCAAAAAACTGTAACACGTGAGTGAAAAATTTGCGACGTGTGACACAGGATAGATAAACGAAGTAACAGCGACAATGCAAAGGTGCGTAATTACAAAGGAAGAACACGAGGGCACAAATTATGAAGCTAATAATCAATAAACCCAATGTCTCAATGCGCCGCATCCCTTTTCGCAAAGCTCGTCTAAGTAAGGGAGATGAAGTTCGTCTCACGAAAAGTTCATGTAGCCAGGCTCTCGAAGTTGGCTGCTCGAGTCGGAATTCATGGTTGGTTCTTGGCGTCGATGTCTAATTTTTCTCCTCGATCGTCGCGGCGGACTTCCTTGGACCCTGAGTGCGACCCTCTGGACCTCTTCTCTCTTCCCCAACTTCTTTGACCCGTGGCCGCTTTTCTAGGGTTCCGACTCCGCCTTTTCGGGGCACTAAACCAGTCGCCACTATCGACGTGGCATATTTTCTTGTCAGTCGGAGTGTGTCATGTTCGACGGCCGCCCCGCAGCTTACACCAGTGAAAAATTCTCTGCCAAGCAAAGTAGAGCAAGTAAAAATGTACAAGCTCCAAATTTAGAGGGATATATGAGCGAGCTGTCCGATGACACGTGAGTTATGGGCGGCCAGGAGTCCCAACATTCCGACAAAGCTCGCCGCCTCTTATCGCCGACGCCCGGAGTTCGAAGTGTGGTGCCAAAATGTTTTAGGTCGCCCCGATCGCCCACGTGTCTGGTGACCGACGACCCGTAGTCCAGATTGAGTTTCCACACTTCTACGGAACCCGGTGGCTCCCGCACAACGCTCCGCAGCCGCCGCCCCTTCGTCCTTCAATGCCACAGGTTGTCATCCGGGCAGAACGCAGTAATGAGCTCGGCAGCCGCGAAGGCTGACGGAATGTCAGGGCAGGCCCTGTACAGGTGCACCATGATCGCTTGTACAGAACCAGCAAGAGGCGCTCTGCTGCCCCCCAGGCCATATATCTGAAAGGTGCGCAGGGTGAATTCGTAGTGTCCATAGACAACAAGCCTCCTCCCAGTCCTGGTCTTTGCGCGGTGGGCTTGCCAAAACCGTTGACAGAATCCTTCTAGGAATTCAACTCCGGAACACGTATTTGTTACATCTGGAGCTTTCTTTTGTTTTTCTTTTCTAATGCGTGGGCTAAATGACGTAAACATCTTGAAAGGCCGTGCTTGTGGGGACGTCACAACGCCTACCATCCGCATTGGTGTGCAGCAAGGAAATCAGCACCAGACCAGGGCAACCAATATCAAGGGCTCCCTACTACAAGTAAAGGGGGGTACCAATCCAGAGGAACACTCAGATATACACGCGCAGATGCAAAGAGAAAATGCTAATCTCAGGGCTATTGTCGAGCAACTCAGGGCTGAAAGAGCCGACTTAAGGAAATCAGAGCAGGTTTCGTCTCCGCCTCCTTCAAACACAGTTCTCTGTACAGAGGCCGCATCAGATGCGAGTCACGATGAGGTACCCATGGATGTCCAGCCAAGGGCGAAACCAACATAAAGGAGAGCGCTAGAACAACCAGCCAATAAGGAGGACAGAGATTTCAAAACACAGGTCAAGAATACCTTGAATGGTATCAAACATGCTCTCAGGGCGGTGGTCGAGTCGATGGCGGTATTGGACAGCAGAGTCACAAAGACCAAGTTAAAGCTTTTTAATCTGCCGAGGCTACTCGGCCCAAGTAATACCGAAGCTCAGGATCGTGCAGAAGGTGGCAACCCGTAGCGTCTCTCAGGAGAGAGCTTTTGAGGGTCCCAAGAATGGTGGGACACCTTCACGATTTCGTAATTTGGCAGTGTAGCTTCTGGGGCTTCAAATCAAAGAAGGGAGCTCTCCGGCAGTATAATATTTTCCAGCCAAATAGACCACATGGTATTATGCTGCAGGAGACGCTTACGGAAACAATGAGCCTGCCAGGCTACACCCATCACATCACGAAACCTCCAGATGGCCGTGGTATCTGCACGTTTGTGTCCAAGAAGTACACTTACAATGAGCACAATTTGCACATTGCAAATAGCAAGATTGAACACTCGCTTTTAGAAATTATACCAAGCAGCAGCCTTAAAAATAGCCTTTTCATAATCCACATATATAGCTCTCCAAAAGGCAGGCACCATCGCTTCACCTCATTGTTATCGAAATCCGTTACGATCGCTAGGAAAGTGGACGCACCCATAGTTATGGCGGGAGATTTCAATGCACCCCGTCAAGCTTGGGGCTATCGTCGCACCACTTCCAAGGGAGCAGAGCTCTGACAAGCGGTGTTGGATCTGAATCTTACTTTGGTCACTGACCCCACGTTTCCTACCCGCACTGGAAATTCTTGGGATACGAAGAATCAAAGGTGAGGTCTGGGGTAGAGATACCACGCCAGACCTCACCTTTGTCGCAACCACGGGGGATGTATCATGGTTAAACTTGGGAGAAAACTTGGGGAGCGATCATTGTATTCTGATTACGACATTACAAGCACAGGCAAAGCCCCCTAAAGCTTTCAAATTCACAGATTGGGACCTCTTCCGTAAGATCAGAGCGGAGAGCGCAGAGGATAATAATGACTCACCGAATTTCGACAATTGGCTGTTTCAGCTGGTCGAAGACGTCAAGTCGGCCAGCAAAACGATACAGACTGTCCTTCTGGTCAGTAAAATGAATAGCAGGCTTGCTCATCTTCTCGAGGCTAAAAGCGCTCTCCTCGCAAGGTGGAAAGCACACCGTATGAATCGAAGACTGCGAAAACGCATCGCAAGTCTTAACCAGGAAATAACGACTCACTGTAAGATGCTGGAAAAACAGCATTGGGACGAGATTAGCAACACGGTGGATGGTCAGATGAAAGTTTGGGGAAAATGGAACCTCCTCAAACACCTGCTGCAGGAGACCAAATCCAAATCCAACCATACCCGCTTGGTAGACCGAATACTGCACTCAGAAAGGAAGGTTAAATTCGACACAGAAACAACAGAGTGTCTGGCACAGAGATACCACCCTTTGGACACAACCCGGCCTCCTTCTCGCTACGCGCAATACACGGGATCACCAGCCTTCGAATTTGACAAGCCCTTCCAGGAACCAGAGGTCCGCACCATCTTAAACAATCTTAATGGGAACTCCAGCCCGGGCCCGCATTACATTACAAACAAGACACTACGCAATTTAGACAATTACTCTCTCACCTACATCACCAAAGAAATCAATCGAATTTGGGAGACGGGGACATTCCCCGAGCACTGGAAAAGGGCGTCGGTTATTCGCATACCTGAACCTGGCCGGAGTCTCAGTTTTAGCAACTTAGGACCCATTTCACTGACGTCCTGTATAGGCAAGGTTGCCGAGCATGTCATCAACGATCGAATATCAAAACACATAGAGAAGACTGATCTGTTCCCGTACAACATGGTAGGTTTTAGACCACACCTATCTACTCAGGACGTCATGAAAATGTTGAAGCATCACATCATAGATCAGGAGACGAAAGCCGTTAGAGCTATTCTCGGTCTGAATCTTGAAAAGGCCTTTGACAATGTCTCGCACTCTCACATACTTGCCTTCATCTCTTCTGTCAACTTAGGGGGCAACTTTAACAGTTTCACCAGCTCAACCCTCAGGAATAGAAAAGCCACTTTACAGCTTGGAGATCTCAAGTCTGAGCCCTACGATCTTGGTTCCTTCGGCACCCCGCAGGGCTCAGTCGTTTTCCCACTGCTGTTTAGCATTGCAATATGTGGCCTTGCTGCCAAACTCTCAAACCAAGAAGGCATCAAGTTCACCATCTACGCGAACAACATCACCATATGAAATGTCCGTGGCTAGGAGGGCTCTGTGGAGAGCTCTCTTCAACAGACCGTCGACAGTGTTGAAGTCTGCATAAGTGAAATGGGCCTCAAGCGCTCGCCAGAAAAGTCCGCACTTCTCTTATATCGACCCACGAGATGGGGACCCAAAACAAAAAACTGGCAACCACTGGCCGACATGGACATTAGGCTGCACATGGCATCGGGGCAGCTTTTTCCAAGGGCAGACTTCATACGCGTTCTGGGCATGATTATCGAAGCTAATGGACAGAACGGCCGCATGATCGACCGTCTTACTTCTAAGGCGAAAGAGAACATCCGACTAAACTTACGCATTTCTAACAGTCGGGGTTGTCTTCGAGACCACAACCTCCTCAGACTGTTCCATGCATTCTAGATGAGCCACATAAGCTATGTCACATCTGTGCACCGGTGGCTACTCCATGAAAGAAATAAATTGAACATCCTCATAAGGAAAACATCAAGAAAGTTCTTGGCATTCCTATGCAGCCAAGCACTGAGAACCTTATGAAACTTGGGGTTCAGAACACGCTTGAAGAAGTTATCAAAGCTCAAGAAACGGCACAGGTTGCCAGACTTTCGATCACACCAGCGGGAAGAAAGATTCTGGTCGACACTGGAGTCAACCCCCCGACGCTCGAAGTGCAAAATACGCCGCTCGATGATTATATTCGCTCTTGAATCAAAGTGTTCCCCCTTCCACGAAATATGCATCCACAGCACAACGTGGGCAGGCGTGTCGCGCGAGCCTCCTTTCTTTTAGCTCAAACTCACAAACACTCGTCTGTTTCATGCTTTGTTGATACCATCCAGTACGGCGTTTCCGCTCGCTTTGCATTAGTATCCGTAGATACTAAGGGTCAGATTTTATCTTCGGCATCGGTTCGAACCACTTCTTCTTACAAAGCAGAACAGATGGCCATTGCTCTAACACTCCTTTATCAACAAAGGACTGGCATTTATACGGGCTCTAAATCCGCTGCTAGGGCCTTCGCTGCTGGTTCCGTGTGCAAGGAAGTTTTGAGAACTCTCGCACAAAAGGAGCTCACCCACCACACTATAATTTGGTTCCCGGCTCACCTTGGCGTGAGGGTTGGTGGCCTTCTCAATGTCATCGAGCTAGCCCACTCTAAGGCGGAGGCCTCACTTACCACGCCGCGGCTTGTGCTTCTCAGACAGAAGAGCCAGCTCCCAGCCTTCATTTTAGAGACATTTTGACTACCTTTAACGAGATCACGAAGCATTATCAATTAGTCCATAGGTCCTTTCCATTGACACACGAAACGTTGTCTAGGCCACAGGCCTTCGCATGCTTCAGACGGGAACATACCCTAGCCTCGTAGCCTATAGCCATTCCTCCGATATTTCAGAACTTTGTCCGAACTACCACAATCGCAGTGATTTTAACCACATGCTCTGGAAGTGCCCCTCTTTACAAAGAAAAAATGAACAATTTTCTGAAAACTTCTTTCATTTATTGCTCACGAGTCTGGTTCTCATACAACAACTTAAGACTGTCCAGAAGGCCCACGATGCGGCGGTGAGGCTGGGCCTCCACGTTCCAACGTGGGAGTGGCCCGCGATTCTACCCCTATAATACGGGGGTGGAATCCTTCAGGACACCAATAAAAGTGTTTCATCCATTCATTCATATCTCCTTATTTCTAAACCTTTTTATGCGCATTTTTTATGTATCCCTCAGTAAATATGAAGTAAGCACAAAGTTTAACGCTGTTCCTGAGCAGCTGTTGAATTTACGTCGTGTGATCATTCACTTCGTAAAGGTGTAAACGACTTTGAAAACAATTCAAGTAACTGTGACAAAGTGGAAGGACCAGCAACGTGATAAAATATCTGAATGCCACAACAAAAGCGGCTGATCACGAACACGTCCGCGAAAGAGAGACCAATAATTATTGGAATTCGATGCATACTAATACGAAGGTGACAGGAACTCTTTTCTGGGGCCGTGTTTGTGTACACTCGACGGTACCTGAAATTTCGAGCATAGCGCTACCACCATGCAAAAACCACAATTGCATCGTAGAGCTCCACAGAACGACTTTCAGCTTTCATATAGTAGAGTACTAAGTAGATATAGTAACATAGTAAACGTATAGAGCGGACACTCCTGTTGATTCATGCAGCCCACATGACTACTAGCACTCCAAGCGGCCGGCATTGAACCAGGCCCCGGAAACTCTCAAGTTAAAGTGCTCACCTGTAGGAGGCAAAAAAATCAACCGCAGCGCGTTTTTCCTTTAAACACCCACAGTGGATTTATTAACCTCTCTAGCCACTCGCGCGATTGCACTATCTTGTAGAGGCGCCCTCGTCGGGCCAAGTTTTAATGTTGTAAAATGATCGAATACTAGATATTTGCGTATTGCTACACAAAAAGGCAGCGTGATCTTCTTGCAAGTAGTTTTTCCTAAACGTGTGTGGCATCACATTTTTTTTAATACGTTTTCCTCCAGCTCACCTCGAGATCAGCAGCAGCCTATTGACATTTATCCCCATTTCAAAATTTGCGGCGGCCGACGGTTGCGAGGGCAGATAACTGCTCGCGGTACGTTCGGATGTCTCTCGCACTGTTTCGTTTCGCTGTAAATATTTAGGGCCTCTGCCAACCGACACACTCTTTCTGGTTCTGTTTATTTTAACTCATTCAAATGCTTTCGCGAATGAAATTCAATTGATTTCCTGGGAACGAAACGACCATTGAAGCTTTCATCGGATGAACACCCGTTGGAAGCCCGGACTGGTAAGTAGAAACCACTTCAGTTTTTTAAGGACAGTCGCTTGCAGGGCTAGTTGGTTCATTTCAAAATATGTAGTTTTTTTCGCCAATGACTGCGTAGACTTCACACGGTGGAAGCGCATTGCGATATTAAATTTTAAAACTGTTGAACGTCTTAATCTGTAACCGGAAAAACGTACGTTACTTGTAGCGTGGTTTTACGTGAGAATGAGTCGTAGACTCAATAGTTAATTCTGAAATTCTATCACCAGGTAACACCAACCAGGCTGTTGCGATCAAAGAGGGCGAATAAATTAAATGACTGTCACATTGCATGTGTCTTCGTAGCTAGCCTATATATTTTTGGAAAAAACCTACTAGTTATTGTTTACTGCAGTCGCGTTTGAGAAACATTAAATAATTATGGGTCTGGTTTTCCTATAGTGTGACGAAGAAACTGTCACATAAATGAGAAATACTTCTATTTCTGCGACACCCTCCTGGCCCACCTGACATGGAAGCAGCTGTGTACAATGGGCCTGGAACCTGCTACATGACATGCTTTGTGAAGAAGAAGCCCTGAGTGGTATACATGTTATGAGGTACCATTACATATACTGAAACGGGTTGTTGAACGAGCAGGAGTTGACTCGGAAAACGAGAGCTTTATTTAGCGCAAGGGCTAACTGAACGCAAGCCTGTGATCACAGCAAGTCTTCTTCCTTTCCTATATTCAAGCTCCTTGCCAATTGCCCTCGTTACAATCACCCCCGGGTGATGAGGAAGCCATCCTGGTAACCTAAGGACAGGTGTACACAGAAAGGTCATGGTATGGCTTGAGCCGAGATATGTGTACGATTTCTTGTCCCCGACGGCGCTTGTCCGGAGATGCATCCAGCGGCTCGACAAGGTAGTTGACAGCGGATGTTTGGCGCACAACTCAAAAAGGACCATAGTACCTGGACGAAAGCTTGTGGGAGAGTTCTGGAGGAGTAGAAAGAATCCATAGACATACCAGTAGGTTTGAAGCGAAGCTCATAGGCGTGGTGGACGCGTCGTGGCGATGTTTTTGGCGCGTCTGGTCATGTGACGTGAATGCACGAGCAAGCTTCCGACATTCTTCAGCGTGTGATGCTGCTCGATAAATGGTAGTCATCTCTGAAGGGTCCGGTCGGTAAGGAAGAATGGTATCCATTGTTGATGATAACTCGCGTCCATAGAGAAGGAAGAAAGGCGAAAATCCAGTGGTGCTTTGCGTTGCAGTGCTGTAAGCATATGTCGCAAAAGGCAGTGTGCTATCCCAATTTGACTGGTCGGATGAAGCGTACATGGCCAGCATATCCCCAAGTGTACGATTAAAACGCTCTGTCATCCAATTAGTTTGCGGGTGATAGGGTGTGGTAGTGCGGTGTATGCTGAGACACTCGCTCAACAGCGCTTTGATGGCATCGGAGAAAAAAAACGCGGCCGCGGTCACTTAGTAACTCCCGAGGCGCTCCATGCACTAAAACCAGGTTTTGCAGTATAAAACATGCAACGTGTTTTGCGGTAGCAGAAGGTAACGCAGCTGTTTCAGCGTACCGCGTTAGGTGGTCGATAACGACAATGACGCAGCGGTTGCTACTCGAAGTATAGGGAAGCGGACGATAAAGGTCAATTTCGACACGATCGAAAGCTCGTGCTGGACATGGCAACGGCTGCAAGGGACCTGTGCCATGTTGAGTGCGCATTTTGCATCGCTGGCACGTAAGGCAAGACCTTACGTAACGGCGAACGAAACGGTACATACCGCGCCAGTAGTACCGCAGCTGCAAGCGAGTGTATGTTTTTAACACACCAGCTTGGCCACATTGCGGATCATCGTGGAACGTGGCGCAGATGTCAGAGCGTAGATGTCGGGGAATGACGAGCAACCACTTACGGCCGATCGAGTTGTAGTTTCGGCAGTAAAGCAGGTTATCCCGAATAGCCAAGTGTCCTGCTTGACGGCAAAGCGTCCTGGAAACTGGAGCGGGCGTCCGGCTTGAGAGGAAGTCCAAAAGAGAAGAAATCTAAGCAACTTTGCGTTGCTCGGAAGGCATGTCCGAAATCCTAATGGCCAAGGCAGCACTGGTGGAGATAGGTGAGCCGACAGGCTCTGAAGCCGATGGCGAACATGACAGGGCATCGGCGTCGGAATGCTTCCAGCCAGAACGGTAGATAACACGGATATCGAACTCCTGTAACCGCAGTGCCCAAGGAGCGAGCCGACCATTAGGATCTTTTAGAGAAGATAACCAGCAAAGCGCATGGTGGTCTGTTACAATATTAAACGGACGTTCATATAAATAAGGTCGAAATTTCCCGATTGCCCAAATAATGGCGAGATACTTTTTTCAGTTACACTGTAATTCTTCTCGGATTTACTGAAGGTGCGGCTGGCATAGGCAACGACGTACTCGTCAAAGCCATCCTTGCGTTGGGCCAGTATGGCCCGTAGCCCGACACCACTAGCATCCCTATGAAACTCCGTTGGAGCAGACGGATCGAAATGTCGGAGTATGGGAGGCGTGGTGAGAAGCCGTCGGAGTTCGTGAAGTGCATCATCACACGCCTGCGACCACGCCGACAAATCAGAACTTGCGGCAAGAAGATTGGTCAAAGGGGCGATAATGGAGGCGAAATCGCGGACGTAGCGCTGGAAGTACGAACATAGGCCGATGAAGCTTCGAAGCTCTTTGATGGTCGTTGGCTTTGGGAACGCCGCAACTGCGCTAAGTTTGGAAGGTCCGGGAGAATGCCGTCCTTAGAAACCACATGGCCGAAAATTACAAGTTTGCGAGCGCCTAAGTGGCATTTCTTCAAGTTAAGTTGAAGTCCCGCCGTGGAAAGGCACATAAGAACTTGCTCGAGGCGGCTGAGGTGGGTCGCAATGTCGCTTGAAAATACCGCAATGTCGTCCAAATAACAGAGGCACGTTTTCCATTTCAGACCTCGCAAGATGGTATCCATCATCCTTTCGAAGTGGCAGGCGAATTGCAGAGGCCAAAGGGCATAACCGTGAATTTATATAGTCCATCTGGTGTTACAAAGGCTGTCCTCGGGCGGTCACCCTCTGCCATGGGCACCTGCCAGTAGCTGGAGCGTAAATCTAACAAAAATAACGCTGCTCCTTGTAGGCAGTCCAAAGCATCATCGATTCGCGGCAGAGGGTATACGTCTTTGCACGTTATCTTGTTGAGTAGGCAGTAGTCAACGCAGAACCACATGGATCCGTCTATCGTCTCGACGAGAACAACCGGTGAAGCCCAGGGAGTGTTAGAGGGCTCGATAATGCCACGTTTCAACATGTCGTCCACTTGTTCGTCGATGACACGGCGTTCAGCAGAGTACACGTGGTACGGACGCTGTCTTAGCGGGGCTTGTTGACCGGTGTCAATGCGGTGAACGACCGCAGAGGTTCGGCCTAAGCCTGACTGGTCACATTTGAATGAAGACTGAAAGCGGAGTAGAAGATTTTTAATCTCTTCGTGCTGAGTGGTGCGAGCTCAAAGTCGATGGCATCCGAGAATACGTCCAGAACATCATTAGCCGCATTGGTAGGAGTGACAGCATAAATTCGGAGCAAAACCGTGGAACCGGATATAGTAGCCGGAAGAATGCACTCGTAAGGTTCGTAGCTTCCCAGGCATTCTCCACGTAGTAGAGATGACGGCTTGTCCGAGGGATTGCACACATAAATGGCAGCGTGACCGTTGCGAAAAACAACGACGGCAAACGGAAGCATGATATTTCGACGGCACGCAGATGTGACCGATAGCATAACCAACACAGGCGATTTTGGAGGGGAGGCACATGACACCGAGACAACAACAGCTGAGAAAGGTGCAATGTCAACGTCAGAAGCAACAAACACTCTACACGAAGCGTCCTCGTCGGGGTAATAGCACGGCACAGATAACGCGAGTTCGGAACGAGCACAGTCGACCAAAGCAGGATTTGACGAAGCAAGTCCCACGCAAGGATAACGTCATGCGAAGAACGGAATAAAACTACCAATGTGACGACGTACATTGAAAGTTGAATGACGACTCGTGCAATGCACAAAGCTGAAGGCTGATTATGATGGGACGTTGCTGTCTGCAAAGATAGGTCGGTAAGTTGCGTGGTCAGTTTCTTCAAATTTCGGCACAGTTTTTCGCTAATTACAGATACGGCAGCTCTAGTGTTAAGTTCGTGCACCTTAATGTCATCAATTTAGAGTTTGATTTCGTTCGGGGGACAGCAGTTAGGTCTTGAATTTTTCGCTGCCAACGCAGTTCTTGCCTCCGGAACTGCGCCTGTCAGTTTTTCCCTCGCGGTGGGCTGTTGCGACGTAACATTGGAGAAATAGATCGACGACGAGGAGAAAGTGAACGGCTTGAGTCGGAAGGTCGGCGACCGGGACGTACGTCTATAGGTGGATCGGCAGGAACGGGATATCGCGGGTGAGTGGGCATGGTGGGCTTGTAATGTAAGGCCCCTGCAATGTCATGAGAAGGGAATGTCAGAGAAGGGCAGTGACGAACTAGTGGCCTGGGATGCCACTTGAAAAACATTTCGGCCCATTACCCGCAGTGCGCCAATGGCTGCCGGTATTGGCACTGTTCACTGAATAAGGTACCGTAAATGGTCGTGCAGGTGGCGTCGTCATATAAACGTTTCGAGCTGTTTCATATACAGTTGGAGACGGGACGGTCAGTGAGCGGGGAGGTGACGTCGACGAATAAACGTGGCGAGTAGCTTCGTAGATGGTCGGAGGCGCTGGCGCACTTGGCCGAGCAACTTCGGCTGCATACGTTAGTGGTGCGGTAACTGTAGGCGGAGCCTGAGCTGGCGGCAATGCTTCGGCAACTTGCGATTGAATGATCTGGCCAATCGAAGGTGACAAGGGTGCCATCGGCTCGGTAGTTCTTGTGATTAAAGATAGCTGTCGGGCTACATCTTCGCGTATGAATTGCTTTATGAGCGGCATCAACGCAGAGTGGTAGGTGGTGTCATGGTGATAGTCGAGGGATGAGATGTCCACGGTGTCTTAAGCAGCGCAGCGTGTAGAAGCGAGCTGCCTACGCTGCTCATCATAGTTTTGGCAGAGCTGAATCACCTCGGCGACCGTCTGGGGACTCTTCCCAGCCAGAATTTGAAATGCACCGTCGTCGATTTTTTTCATGATGTTCTTGATCTTGCCTGCCTCATCCAGAGTCAAATCGACGAGCTTGCAAAGAAAGAGCACATCTTCAATGTAGCTCGTGAAAGTTTCATCTGCTCTCTTTACTCTGCCCCGCAAGTGCTGTTCAGCACGAAGGCGGCGGACAGCAGGACGGCCAAATACTTCCGAGAGGGTTTTCGCCAATTCCAACCAGGTACTGTAATCACTTTGGTGACTCCTGTACCATAATTTTGCCACGTCGGTCGGGTAAAAACTGGAATTTGTGAGACTATCGGCTGCGTTATTGTATGCGCTCACCAGTTTTTTACTCGGCAATCCAGTTGTCCACATCTCGGCCCTCTGTGCCACCAAATATGGGGGAATTGCGCTGCCGGAGAGCTCCAGCACAGCAGACAGGCACAGGTGCGAGATCTGGAGTAGCGGCCTGAGATGGCCCCGGATCAGTCATTGTAGGAGGTCGTTGGAGTGTGTGGGTGCGAAGTTTCAGGGTGAGGACCAGATGTATCCCAGCACTTCCACCACTTGAAACGGGTGTTTGAACATGCAGGAGTAGACTCGGCGAACGAGAGCTTTATTTAGCGCAAGGGCTAACTGAACGCTGATGCTGATGCTGATGACCTCTGATGAACGGCGCTTACCCACAAAGGGGGATGGGCCAAGAACCGGGCGGCAGGATACTTAAATGAAACTAAAATGAAAATGAAGCCAATCTGAAAAAGTAGCTTAAAATAATACTACCAAAAAAATGTTTGCTGAGGAAGCGGTCAAACCATCTTTTGTTTTTGAAAGACATAACTACGAATTATAAACTAAAGATCTGAAAAGGTAGGGGTTCAATAGCATGGTAATCTTTTAGTTGCGTTGATGTAATCAAACACAGTGGAGCATACAACCCTGTGGCAGTAACCAAATGAAGTTCCGCCAAGTGATAAAATTACTGGTAGATTTACTTGCATTCCTAGCTTTTGTAAAGAGGCTACTAAAAACCTTTTTCTCTGATAAGAATAAAGATGACAGAATAAAAAGAAATGTTCAATTGTTTCAATTTCGTTGCACCAAATGCATAGCGGTGACGCCTTGAGCCGAGCTTTGTTAAGGTAATACTTTAGTTGTGGAACTGCACAGCGCAATCTGGTATAAGAGACCTTTAACTGTTGAGATACACACCGCTGTTTATTCCAGTAATAGCTCAAATGCTCGAAATCTTTAATACAACAGCCCAAATGTACAGTTTCCGTTCTCTAAACTGGTAGGTGTTCTGTGACTCAACTATGGGGGAACTTGAGCCATCCCGTGAGCCTCACACTTGATAAAGCACATAAAACATGCTAAGACATTAGGTGTTTATAAAATGTTGTTAACAATTAAGAGTACTCGGTATTCTACTATGGAAGAGCTAAAAGCCGTCCCGAAAACAATTAAGAGTACTCGGTACTCTACTATGGTAGAGCTAAAAGCCGTCCCGAAATCGACCTGCTGTGCAATGTCTAGTATTACGAGCTAGGACATCAGATGTTTATAAAAAGTTGTTAACGATTAGGAGTACTCGGTACTCTACTATGGGAGAGCTAAAAGCCGTCCCGAAATCGTCCTGCTGTGCATGTGTGTTTAGAAAAAGTTTATTCTCTCATGGGACGCAACGAACCTAAGGTACAAGCGTCTGTATATACAATAACATACAAAACTCATCTAGTCATATTTTATAACGCGCTAATGAGGCGACGATGTGAAGACATTATTCATAGGCTATTGTAAAAAAGCCTCAATATTTTCTCTGTCTAGACAGCACAATGTTTTCTAGAGCGTATAGCTTAGACTACAAAAACAAAAATGTTTTTGACAGAAGATGATCTTCTTTTGCCGTCCCACATAGTCTTTAACCAAAAGTTCATATTCAATCTTGGCATAAAGCTGTGATTACTATAAACTTCTTCTGATAGTTGCTATGATATATTATATTTATGTTGTTCGTTGCTCAGCGTAGTAAGAAGGGGAAACGCGATGCTTGATTCTGGTAGTTGCTGGTGAAATAAAACATGTACTTCCGGGCCAGTTGCGCAAATGTGGTATTGTTATTCGCGACTCCAGCAATTCATGCAGCACATAGTGGAAATATAGGGAAGCTGCGTGCTGAGGTCCAAACAGTCCAATCGTCAGTCGTACGCGGTAGGAGCACGGTAGGATGGTGCCGCCCGGGAAGAAGAAAATTGCAGCATAATAATGGAGTGAATGATGGATAGTGGGGCGAAGCCCATTCTTTCTTGCTGCCGTCCATCCACGCGTGCGGCTGTGTGACCGCCCGTGCGTCCATCCGCCCTTCCGTGCGTGCGTCTGTTCATGCGTCCGCATGTTCATGCTGTGCGTCCGTTCCTGCTTTCGTCCATGCATCCGGTCCTGCGTCCGTCCTCGCGTCCATCCGTCCGTGCAGCCATCTATGCATCCATCCATGAATCTGTCTCTGTGTCTTTGTCCACCTATTCAACATTCCAAGTACCACCATCTCGCATCTTTTCATCATTTATTCCTCATATATAGGAACCGCCATCCAGCGCACATTCCAAGGATTGAACGAGAGGAGGCACACGCACACTTTCTTACGGTGTGCGCTTCGTTTCTACTTCCCACCTTTAACCACCTCGAGTTCATGGTATATATTAGTTCACTTTATTCATGGTACTGCGGCCTAACGCTTTCTAGATAGATCGATAAAGATGCAAAGAAAGGCAGGGAGGTTAACCAGATGCACATCCGGCTTGCTATCCTGCACTGGGGAAGGGATAAAGGGGAGAAAAGAGGTTGCAGAGAGATGAGAAGGTACACACAATCACGAGCACACTCGGGAAGCACACACAGGTAACAGGCGGTCGCTCAAGTTTGTTGACTTTAAGTAAAGTAGCAGGGCTTTAGTCGCTTTCTGCGCAACAGAGGCAGATGCCCAGGGTCCTAGTATCTTCTGCACACAAAATGGTCCGGGGTCAAGTTGATTCAAAACCATCCGGAGCTGGCATCGCTGTGTGTCGTAGCAAGCGCGGCTGCACAGGACGTGTTTGATGGTCTCTTCAGCTCCGCAGTAGTCGCATGTAGGAGTGTCTGCCATACCAATGCGAAAGGAGTACACCTTTGTAAATGCAACACCCAACCAAAGGCGGCATAACAGTGCCGCATCGGAGCGGGAAAGTTGTGATGGTAGCTTTAGCTTGAGCGAAGAATCCAGTTCATAAAATTGACACCTTTGGAAGCTGGCAGACGACCAGAATGTACGTGTGAGATCTCGAGCTAGCAGGTAAAGTTGTCTTGCTGCATCATTCCTTGGTAGAGCTTTCTAAACCTTTCTAAAACCTGGGAGGTTACGCCCAGCGAGTAAAACGTAGCAACTCTTTCTTGTCTTCTGTGCGTTGTTGAACAATAAAAAATTCGCAGCGTGCGCGTTAACTAAAAGCCGAATTCTCCTGTCTCTCATTTCCACTTAGCAGCCATTGTTATGTACATTGAGCACTACCTTTTATTGTTCAACAACGCAGAGAAGAAATCTCTCACCGGACCAACTTGTAGGTCAAAATGTCATACTTTTACACACTTCTACAACGGCAACGAGGGACGAAAGGGGGCCGCTATAAGTAGCTTCGCCCCTAAAAAAATGGCTGATCCCACGTACAGTGAGACTCGATGATATGCAAAGCACGAATAAGAAATTTTGATATGTCACTTTAAATCGAGCACAACGTTGCGAGGTGGAGGTAAATGATGCCGTACATGACATCCGTGTCATGATTATGATGTTTCGATGTATCGTTTACCTTCGTAATCTGTTCACATCACGTGATACGTAATTTAGTATATGTGGAGTTAGCGAAACGGCTGCGAGCCCGCAATGAGTGTGGTATGTGTTTAGAAAAAGTTCATTCTCTCATGAGACGCGACAAACCTAAAGGACAAGCGTCTGTATAATAGGCACAATAACAAACAAAAGACAAAGCACAACATACATTACACAATTAAACAAAATTGTCCAAGTCCGTATGATGTCCAGAGTCCATTGTACTAATGACTATACATGCACTACATAAATGACTAATCACAATATGGACAATGTACATGATGATATATGTACAGAATTCACAAGACTTGGTGACGATGTTAAAAAATATGTACAACAAGTATCAATAATTATAAAAGTAACATAACTTACAGCGTTAGAATGAAGTGCATATATAGAAAAGCTCACACCCGTATGTGGCATACACAAACACATAAAAATAGTAAACACATACTGATTACATGCACCAATCAGACATTGACATGTGACCTGGCTATAGGAACCAAACCAGGTGGAAGACTAATCGAACGCGTCTGTCAACTACGGACAGAAAGCGGCACGACCATTGTTGCAGAAATTCTTCCTCCCCAAGGAAGAACAATTACTCCGACAGAAACGATAAGAGTTCAGAGTAGAGGCGTTCCAGAATCGGAGAAAAAGCACGACGATGATGACCTGCCGCGACAGCTTCGCACCTATTACGCCATAAACAAAACGCTCCCGCAGCTATTAGAAGGCGTGCAAAGCGACTACGCGAGCAGTGACCAGATGTTACAAAGCGATTAACCTCTAGGCCACGTAAACTAGTGTTAACTGACTTCCAAAACACCTTTGCAATAACACATTGCTGCAGCATATGCTGGTTAGACTCCTGTAACGGGCAGTTAGGACAAGTGGAAGATGGGACCACGCCCCACCTCTCCAGTCTGTCCCGTGTTGGGAGTCCTCTCATCGAAGACGCCACATGATGTCACGAAGGTGATCAGGCTAAAACGATGCCGTTATCGCGCTCCACGAGACATGTCTCGATCGTGCTAGACGGGCTGGAGGAACCAGAGGAAGCAGAAGAGCCTCCGTTGTATCTACAATGCGGCTTTCAGGAATGTCCACATCGGGACAAACCTGCTGCGCGTGTCGATAAAATACTGCTGCCGTTGAGTAAATTGCAGGCACGTTAAGTGTTTGCGGTGCAGAATTAAGCCGTGCATCTGGTAGTAAATAGGGTAACTTGTTGCCTTAGGAAATAGCAGGCAAGATCACGCGCGGGGCACTGATCACCATGCAACAACCGAAGTAAGAATCGTAGGGCAAGCAGCCGGCAGCGAACAGAGACGGGTGGGAATGCGAATCCACCGCAGTTTCTCGGTTGCCCATAGCTGCTCGGCAAACCAGCTCTGTTCCACCTGACCAGAATAAAGAGCCAATAAGAGATTTCAACGATCTGGTGATTCGTAATGGGGGTGGTAAGACATGAGCTATGTACCATGCACGGCCGCAAAACACCGTCTGTGCTAAATACCTTCTTTCGAGCATCAGTAAATCATTCTCTTGGGCTTCCCGGACGTGTCGTTTTACATCTTCGACTATTGAATTCCACAAAGAGGCTGATATGCCGTAGCAAGTATAATCAAGCCACAGAATGCGAATAGAGTCACTTTTTTGAAGACCGAAAAAGTAACTTAGACATGCGCCTGGGGAACCAGTGAATAAATATCGACATTTGGAAAAATTTAACGCAGCACCTGAAATCGTGCCATACGTAGTGAAAAGTCGTAGGCTACGGGATAAACTGTCCTCATCCTTCAAATACAAGGTGATGTCATCAGCAAATGCTGTCACTGTCACGGTACCACTACCTGGAAGAGGAAGGCCTCTAACGTGAGGATTGGCAATTAGCGATTGAAGGAATGGTTCGAGGCTGAGTACAAAAAGTGCAGGGGATAAAGGACACCCCTGGCGAACACCATGGGTAACCGGAAATGGCGCACTCTCTAAACCATCAAGAAACAACGTGCTGCGTATATTTCGGTATGCGTTTCTTTGAAGCTCAACAAAGTTTTGTGAGAAGCCAAATGCTGCAATTACGCTAAATATAAAGCCATGTTCGAGGGCATGGAATGCCTTTTCCTGGTCAAGTGAAACCAAGAGTCCCCGAGCTGATCTTGTTAATGTGTACGCAACTATATCGCGCGTAACATAGGAGAGACTGTGGATTTCTCTTCCAGGAATAGAGCACGCCTGATGATGACCTATTAAGGAGGGCATCAGGCTTCTCAAACCGCGAATGATAACTGCCGCGAAAGTTTTATAATCACCGT
Organism: Rhipicephalus annulatus; assembly: GCA_013436015.1. Lineage (NCBI taxonomy): Eukaryota > Metazoa > Arthropoda > Arachnida > Ixodida > Ixodidae > Rhipicephalus > Rhipicephalus annulatus. The sequence continues at coordinate 15,960 of WOVY01000804.1, read as the reverse complement.
TCAGGAGCGTTATTGGTCGCCACTCCTCTGGGCGAATTGACGATGGGTCATGTTTAGGTATTAAAACAATTGGACCATCGCGAAAGCTATCAGGAAAATCAAAGTTCTCGAAACAGCGGCAAATAACAGAGGTTAAAAGAGCACCAATGTCGTCCCAAAACGTTAAATAAAACTCAACAGGCAACCCATCCGGCCCGGGGGCCGAGCCACGCTTCATGCAAGACAGTGCCTCTTTCACTTGGTCAGCTGATGGACTTGTGCACAGTTGTTCAGCTACTTCAGATGACATTTCATCGAGCCTACTTAACATTGTGGCTGTCTCGGTGGTACCGCGATGTGATGACATTGTCGTACGAGCCAAGTTCGCAAAGTGAGCTAGGAAAACTGATTGATCACGTGTCAGCGGCAACGCAGTGTGTAAGAATCTGGCCGCCGGAGTTCCTGGTCGACTCAACGGGTTGAGAAGCGAGCTTTTCGCAAAGCGTAGAACCTCAGGGTGAGCATATGAATTACGTCTGCAACGCCAAGCAGCCGCCGTCAATGACGAAGCTGCAATGAGGCGTTGAAAACGACCTTTTAATTCTCGCTACCATGCACGCATCAAGGGAGTTAGTCGATCAACGCGAAGAGCAATACGCAGCTTTGTGGCAGTGTGCGCTAGTTCTTCGGACGTACGGCGTCTAGGGGCCCGCCCTGCTACTTAGCTGTGTAAACGCTACTGTGTTTTGAGCGCGTCCCACACCTCCGGACCGCATCCCAAAAGAGAGGCGCGCAAGATTCTCGATAAACTGGAGCGTGTACGCGCGTCGTGCAGAATGCGGCTGTGAAGACGCCAAGGTTTCACTGATGATGAAAAGGGAAAGTGATCCTCGAGCGTCACTGGTCGGTGGTCTGATATATCAAACAGGCGATGATGGTAATGTTACTACATCAGAGTGCGATACGTAAGAAGCTAGCGTGCTCGGCACATAGAAACAATCCAAATGACTAGACGACGTGCTACGCCGCCAAGTCCAGGCATACTGTGGTCCATGCACTAGTCTGTACGTATCTATCAAAGAGGAATGTTGCACTAGGTGACGCAGCTCTCGCGCGTTCCAATCAGAGCGACCCCATCCTGGACCCTGCACGTCAGCTCGCGTTTCTAATATACAAATAAATTCTCTGGTGAGTATGACATGACGACCATCTAGAAAATACACGTCCAGGTAACGGAAAAAATTGTTAGACATCGCTGCTTGAGCTGGCCCATAAATACACAAAACACGCAGCTTGAAGGATGATAGGACGCAGTCAAAAGCCAATACTCGTCCAAACCCGTCATAGAAAACATGATGATTGCGCAGAAGAGTGCGGTTAAAAATAATAATTACAACTCCAGAGAAGCGAGATGTCGCGAAGAAAAATTAACAGTCTAAATTAAATGCGCGTTTGAATGCACGAACGTAGCCAATGGTGAAAAAATTTGTTTCTTGTAAACACAGAATATCACAATGTTCTGCGCGGACTATGCTGATAACCTCGGCTTGCTTTACTGGGTTACGGAACCCTTGAAGATTTAGAGAAAGGATTTTCAGGGTGTCAGCCATATTGAAAAAAGGTGGGTGACTGACCTGGTCGTGTTTTTCGATTCGGTTTACCCCGGGGATCTGTCCGGCGGAACTAGAGTACGTACACTACACAGCACAATTCGACCCTCTTGAAGAGGGTTAAAGTTTTTTCGGTTGCTGGAACTCGGAGCAGCTATCTTGGGTGCCATTCGAGCTTGTTCCAGACTTGTGAGCACGCTTGACTTCTCGTGGGGCTTGCATTTCCACGTCACGTCCGTCTGGGCTAGAAGGAAGTCCGATGCTACTGCCGACTTCGAGGCTGAAGCTGCTGTCTGACGAATCAGATGGTGGTAGGGCTGCAGCGTTAGCGTTGTCGCCGCCTCCAACGACCTTGATCACGAATTGCTTGTCGAGACGCGTCAGTAAAGAACTCCCATGGCGTCTTGCTACTTGTTCAAGAAAGTCACGAGCCTGGCTTTCGGAATGATCTAATGGGCTTTGCTCATTCGGTTTCAATTCTGTTCCTGGCGAGACACCAGCGCCCGTAAATCTGGCAACGTCGGCGTCTTCTGGGCACTGAGCTGCTAGGTTTAACGATGAATCCAGCGCCACTGCCTACCAGCGTTTTTTTCTCGGCTTGCGCCGACGTCGAACGTGGCATGGCATGTTTGCCTGGGACAAACGCGAGGTAAATCGCCGTGGCTGTGTCTATCGCTGAGATTGGCAAATGTGGAGCGCTCGGGTAGGTCAAGCTGCACACTTCTTCATTGTTTAATGGAGCTCTCAGAATAGGATTATGGCGTTCTTCTAGCACAGCTCCGGGTTCTCGTTCATCTGTTGCCGTTGGTGACACGGACGGTAGGGCAGGAAAGGTCCCCGCAGTAGCATCAGAATATGAACGACGCACAGGGCAGACGGTGGTAGGGTGGTTATCTCCACAACGTCGGCAGGGCGGTCGCAACCTTCGCTTTCGTGTCCGTCCACACCACAGCGACCACAGAATGGTGCTGTGCACTGTGCTCGATAGTCATCACTAGAGCCACACCGATGACAAACACGTTGCAGACCACGGTAGTTGAAGGTGACTCGATGACCAGAAACGCAAAGATAGTTGGGGACGCGATTTGTGGGACTCATTACCATCCGGACATAGCGTGTGCCTGGGAGAACTCCGCGTCTTGCGCTCATGACGCCAGCGGTCAAAGTCAATACCTTGCCATATGGGGAGAAAGCCTGCACGAATACCTCGTTGGAGACGAAGGCTGGTAAAACCAGGCAGGCGACGTTAGTTACCTGCAGGCCGACGGGAACGACAGGGATACGCTCGCCACCGATGGTCAGGTAGCCAGCGTCGACGATGAGAGTCATGGAAGCCATGCTCTTGTCAGTTACTTCGAAATTCATGCCTCCCATGTGCTGAACTCAGTGTACCTCTAAAGAGGCCAACTATTGAGGCCGTCGCGTCGACGACGGTCTCCGGACTAGTCCCCGCAGGGACGACAGCGTCGAAGGCCTGCGCCTTCGAAGGCGTCCACGACGTCGATGGCTAGATGAGGAGGACGTCCCTGACGTGGAACACGCAGGGACGTCAACAGGATCACTTGTCATGTTCTTACGTGACACACGTGTCAGGATTATAATGTTTGCACTAGTCATATAGTTCGTCATCTATGGGTGTCACGTAACACCAAAATTGACATATCTGGAGCTAGCAAAACGGCAGCGAGTGCATGATGAAAGGCCCAATATACTCTAATGTAGGGTTGACGTGCGTGCACGCTGGGCACAGTGACGCAATCTTAGTAAAACGTGAGTACTCTATAGTCTGACGCCAGGCTGTGGCAACATATTATCACATACTTTGGGAATGTATCGTAGTGCCGCCGCCGGTGGATATTATGTGTGATCCCTCTCTTGAGCACTGGGAGGCCGTGTTGACCAGCTCAGACCCAGTCGTCCAGTTAAGGGTCGTGGAGTTGGTCACACAGGTCACCGCCAACCTTGGGTTGATGACCATCTAACACGGAATCATCCGCAGTTGCTTTCTGACGAAATAAAGTTTTACCATCCATCCATCCATATAGTCTCACGCCAGGTGCGACCAGCGTTCGTCGGCGCGGCCCGACAGCAAACGACGCGAAATGCGACATGTTGAATTTCGCGCCGATACGTTACACAGATAACACTGATGTTGAATTCCAAAGGCGGAGTCGGTGCAGCCGACCGACTCCGCGAGCGAGCGCTCGACTCTGGCGTAGAGCAAATCCTCCGAATCCGCGATCGGAACACAACCCGTCCTGCTGGAGCAAGGCGGAAGCTGCCGCGTTACCCAGGATACCTTGCGCGTAGCAGAAGCATTGCCGCACGCTTTGCCGAGGTGGCCGAGCCGTCCATGCCATCCGCCATTATCAACACAACTCGCGCCGCGCCAGCCGCGCCCCCAAGCAGGCAAACGTGTTAAAGGAAATGCGTCACGCTGAGTTCCGGTCTACTCCACCGATTTCGGCGGAGCAGTTTTTCCTGCTCCACGGAGGGACTCCCGCTCTGAATCCCCTCCGGCTCTCTCATTGGAACATTTGACTCTCGCTCTCACTCTGTCATTGGAACACACTTGCTCTGAAAAGAGCAGAAAAACTTGCTCCGACTCCGCCATTGGAATTCAACATAAATCTCCCTGTTTTGATGATGGAGGGACGCCGGACGTGCTGAGACGCGCATTTGTCTAAACAACGCAGCGCGGAGGAGGAGGAAAGTTTAAGCGAAAGAACAGGGAGGTTAGCCAGTTCTTAGACCCGCTGGTACCCTGTGCTGGGGAAAGAAGTGAGGGGAATAAAAGATGATAAAAAGAATTGTTGTTAAGAGAGAGAGAAAGAAATCACAAAAAATAAAAAATAAAAAGCACGGCAGAATAGCCATGTTGTTTCATGACATGCATGTCATAATTTGCATCTTAGGGTCTTTCGCTTGTGTTTGCCATGCAATCATGCCATACAATACCAGTTTTGTAACATCCACGAGAACAAAAGCACCGTAAGATCTCCAGGACCGTGAAATGTTAATCATGACATTCAGGACATACATTCCATGATTTTCATGTTGCTACTGGTAGAAATTATTGAAACGGCCGGGAGAGCTAAAAGTCGTAGGCGGCTAGACAGATAGATAGATAGATAAATAGATAGATAGATAGATATATAGATAGATATATAGATAGATATATAGATAGATAGATAGATAGATAGATAGATACGCGCAAAGTCATTGAAGTTCGCTAAGAAATGTTTCGCATTTAAAACTTAATATTTGTGTTAGCGACAGCGGACGTGGTGACCTCCATGAATCCGCCACGCTGCAACTCCGCAGCGCCCTCTCGTGTTCATTTAAGTTGCGAATAGAAAAGCATGGCTGCAGCCCTTCCACGAATGTCATTGTTGAAGTCGTCATGATGTGCTTCGAATTTTTAGGGGCGAAGCTCCCTAAAAGGCCATATACCAGGTTTGACAATTTTCAGCTGACAAGTGAAATGCGTAGATGAGGCCTTCTTGATCACGTCTGCCTAAATTTGCAACGCTACGCGCCGCCCAAATGGGTCAAAGTCAAGTTGAATGCTGCTCCCCCTTTCTTTTGCGGGCGCGCGCCTAGGGAAGGGGGCCTGACGTGCGCGTGTGGATGGCCCTACATTCAAGGCAATGCTGTGACGTTGGTCATCTACGTAGACGACTGTGCTCTGATGTTATCAACAAGATACCACGTGACATGGCCTAAATTGTTTAACAGGACATGCCTATTTTATATAATCTGTTGCTTGAATAGGTGAATAAAGCTTGAGATAAATCATGAGACGCAATAAAGAAATGTGCGCGTCTTTCTTTCATTTTTTCCCGTGAATTGCATTGAGAGTGGAGGCTAATGTGCCAGCTTTTCTAATGCGTTCGTGTCCCAATGGTCAGCGCACCGAGCAGACGACAGCTGTGGAATGCTTCTACGCGTTCGCGCACTCATTGTGCTCATCTATTTAACCCCGTCTAAGCCAGCGTTTCCAAACCGTCGCGCAGAAACACGCAGTACACCTCGAAACAACGCTGGTCGAAATAAATAATAAGTAAGTAAATAAATAAACCCTGCTCGCGTGCACGGGAGTTGGGCTTGTTCGTTCACGTCATGCGCACGTGATCCTTTGGTTGGATGCCGAAAAAGGTAGAGAAGAAATTTGGCTTGTGAAGGCTACGTGGAGGAGCGGCAAGGGTTTCGAGCTCACGTCCTCTCCTCCTCGTTTCGCGCCGCTTCAAAAAAATCTGTTTTTCTGAGTTCGTAATGAACCGATAAAAAAATTCTTGTGGCAAAACGTTCCTCATTGGACACCCAACAAGTTCAATGCTCAAACTAAATTCGGTATTGGGCCTGGTGAGTAGCCCTTTAGGGCTTGTGTCGTGCATCTGCTGTATGTAATAGTAACCTCTCGTTTTAGTCTTTGGAATGTACACTGGATGGCGGTACTGGCATATGATGAATATATAATGAAAAGATGCGAGACGGCGGTACTTAGGAAGTTCACTAGATAGATAGACAAACGGATGGACAGACATACAGACAGACAGACCGATAGACAAATGGATGAATGGAAATACATACATACATACATACATACATACATACATACATACATACATACATACATACATACATACATACATACATACATACATACATACATACATACATACATACATACATACATACATACACACAGACAGACAGACGGGCAGACAGACAAATGGGCGGACGGATGCTAGACGCGGCCAGCGGATTATTCACGGTTTGCTGATGAAACACTTGAAAGTTTCGCTCCACTCATCATCATTCACTCCGTGGATATGCGGTGATTTTTTTGTTGCGATAGCAATTATATGAGCACTCCCGGCTGGATTAAACAGCAGGCGTCAGCGTCGGCGTTCACGTCATGCACCGTATATGTATAGGTATCTATATATATATAAATGCAAGAAAGAAAAAATTCAGAAACGTGGGACCTCCGCGTTGTGAATGCGAGGCGCTAGCCACTGAGCCACTGGAAAGTACCTCTTTCAACGTTCAAACGGCAAGGTATTGATATCTACCTTACCACTGTTGACGGGCATGTCGTGGGGCTGAACTATCAAGTTTTCAGCATTATCAGGAAAGGTGGCGCAATGAGTGTGCGGCAGCTCTCATCTCTCACGCGTACTTTGGCCCACGGAGAGGAGGGAAGGGGAGATCTCTCGAGCGCCTTTATCTCCTGGTGGAGATGATCATACATCTTTGCTGGCGTTGGGCTTGACTGAGAGATGGACACATCAGGGGGATTTGTTCCTTTTGTTAGAAAACTGCCAGGATTAGTCATAGAAAATGTCTTTTCTTGCTCTTCAGGCCGAGTAGTATGGTGTGATATTGTTTATTGTGACACTGAATGGCGCATTATATGTGTTTACGCTCCAACTATTGGCCAGGAAAGATCTGTTTTTTTTTCCAATTCACAACATATGTGTACGGGTAGGAAACTCTTATTGATGGGTTATTTCAACTGTGTCATGAATGAAATTGATAGATCAAGCAGGCGCAACGTAAAAGATAGAAGCAGTGATGTCCTGGCACAGGTGATTATTCAACATGAATTAGTAGATATAGCGGAGTGTTTGCATAGCTCCCGAGATGTAAAGTATACCCACTTTAAAGGCACAAGTAATGCCCGATTGGATCGACTTTACCTTACTTCAGATGCGATATCCCAGTGTACCAGTTATAATGTGTCCCTGTTTCATTTTCCGATCACTGTATTGTAAATTGCAATATGGGGTCAAAAAAGAAAGGAATGGCTTTTTTGGGAACAGTGGAAAATGAACTCTAACCTCTTAAGGGATGAGTCGTTTAGCGCATCAGTTATTAAAGAAATAAGTAATATTAACATAGAGATTATGGACAAAATAGGAAGAGAATGGGAGCTATTCAAGCAGTGAATCAAAATAACAGCAATAGAGAAATATGGCGTTTTATCTTTTGAATCTAAGAAGAATGAGAAAGAGCTTAGACGAATACTTGAGAGGCTAACAGCTCTAGAATGTGAAAAACATGGAGTATATGGTGACGATTTGCGGAGTATCAAACAGAGGATAGAGGTATATGAGGAGGAACGCTATCGCGGAGCGCTAGTGCGAGCCAGAGCAACATCAATGACTGTGGATGATCGCCCGACGAAGCGAGCGCTTGGATTAGAGAGAAGTCATTACAGACGAAATCATATAGATGCCATCGAAGTCAACGGTATCGAAGTTTCAGACAATGTGAGCATAGGACGAGTGTTTGGCAAACACTACGAAGGACTCTTCGCTTCCACGCCAATTGATTCAGAGGCATTTAAGTAGGAGTTCCTTAGCAGAATGCCGAAGTTGTCAGAAAACACCAAATCAGCTTTAGAGCTATCTATAACGCCAACGGAAGTAGCAAGGGCTATAGATAAAATGAATCCTGGTAAATCTCCAGGGCTGGACGGGCTTTGTGCTTCGTTTTATAAGGAATTCAAAAATGAATTATCCCAAGTACTTGCAGATGTCTTCAATCAAGCTTATAAACTTAATGGCCTCCGTAGGTCCTTTAGTGAAGCACATACAGTTTTGATACCTAAGACAGAACACTCGGAGAAGTTAAAATTAGTTTCTTCGTATAGACCGATATCACTAACTAATTGTGATTACAAAATTTTAATGAAAGTACTAGCACGGCGACTTCAAGGGGTAATCAAAGAATTGGTAAGGCCTCCCCAAACATGCGGAAATATGGGACGCTCCATTGTGACTAATATACACAAGATGCGCTGCGTGCTCGAGTGTAGCCATACCAATAAAGTAGGGGTAGCCATTCTACAGATTGATCTTGAGAAAGCTTTAGATTGTGTTTCCCACAACCTTCTGCTTGCCATTCTTGACCATGTCAACGTTGGTTGTGTAATCAGAGATGAAGTATCTATGGCATACCGGAACTGCACAACCCGACTGGTAATCAATAGGACGCTAGGAGATACAATTAACGTAAAGCGTTCTGTCCGTCAGGGCTGTCCGCTGAGTCCCCTACTTTTCAGTTTATATATAGAATTGTTGTGCTTAGCAATAACTCAAAACAGTTGAATTCGTGGCTTCAGATTACAAGAATCCGAAGTTAAAATTTTGGCATATGCCGAGGATGTGGCTGTTTGTTGTATCGATCAAGATAGTGTTACCACTACCATCAGTGTGCTTAAAAGGTTCGGCAAGGCAACTGGCAGTCTAGTAAACTGGGGAAAGTGTCTGGGTTTCTGGCATGGAGAGTGGTCGTCAAAACCAGACTATTTTGCTAATGTTAAATGGGTGACCACACCTGTCAAGTACCTAGGGTTGCCACTGGAATTTTATAAAGATAATGAAAACTACTGGCAAGAACAAGCAAAAGAAATCCGGACGAAAGATAATAGATGCAATGGTAATCATCTGTCAGTGTTTGCTAGGGTGACTGTCTGTAATCTTTTCTTTGAATCAAAACTTTGGTATGTGATGCAAGTATTGCATTGTTCAAGGGCAAACATACAGAAGTTCCATCGCATCTTCGCAGTGTTCGTGTGGGCTTCGAACTGGGAGAGATGCAGTCGAACTAATCTGTTTCGAAAAGTGAAACACGGAGGGCTTGGTTTAACACATCTTTTCATACGCCAAGTCGTAAATAGGTTCTTTTTTTTCGCTACACAAGGGACCCTTTCTTACGTATAGTGTGCCAAATGAGACTGACGCGGGCTTTACCTGGATAGGTGGTTAGCACGAATGACATGACCGGTGCTGTGCGCGGGTATCTTAAAGAGGTTATTCTAAGTGCACGGTTTTTATCTTCTAGATTTTCCAATGAATATTTGTTTTCAGTGACTCGAAAAAAGTTGTACAAAGATGTACGCGATGTTGTTTTACCTGAACCGCTGTACCGTGCCATGTACGCTGGAGGTGAAGGGGAAGATGTGCTTAAATGAGTGAAGAGAATGCAAATGGCTCCTGGCGCGAAGTCTTTCTTTTCAAGCTGCACACAGGTACATTATCAGTCAGGACATTTCAAGCAGACCGTGGTTTTTACTTACCTTGAGGGAAAAATTGCCATATCAGCAAAAAAACCGGAATACGATTAACCATGTTCTCTTACATTGTTGGGAGGGAGTATATTTTTGAGATGTACTTCAATGGACGTTACAGAACGAATTACCTTTAAATTCATATGGTATAAGATTTCTGCCAATAGTGGACGAAGAGGGAATGCCTTTTGATTTGATTACGCTATGTGGACTTCACTGTTTATGGCGGGCATGTATGGCCGGTTTCTATTGCGATCAGGATGCACGGCCTGCACGAATGTATTTCCGTGAATGTATGGCCAAGTTTGTTGAACTGCAAAAAACTCAGGAGATTTTACCTGAGTGGTTGTCGAGGGTGGAGCCCATGGCAGCACTTAGGGAATTTTAAATTTCTGTCGGACTGTTAGTGCTTGTTTATGTTGTGCTTGTGGTTTGATGTATGCACCTATAAACAGACAATAAAGCAAAAGAACAAAAAAAGGTATGGCGCAGTGGTTAGTGTCTTCGAATAGGAATCCGCAGGTTGCACGTTCGATCCTCCGCGGCGCCTTGTTTTTTTCTTTTACGGGACGGGGATTTTATACCGTTTTTATAGAATTATTTTTTATTTTTGTGGCAGCTTGTCACGGTGATTCTGACGTCATTTCGCACTCAAGCGTTTGCCAGCACTGCAGCACCCACCACACCTACCATGCGCCATGGTGGGCGTTTCCCGCCATTCACCCACTACATTAATCTACTATAATGGTGGGTGGTGGTTTACACCATGCCCACCATTCTTTTTTTTTCCGATAGGGCCTCATCTTCAATTTTCGCGTCTCCTCGCTCTTAATCACTGCGGGCACAGATTTGTCGACGTCGTGAATCCCCTCGAGGTAGGTTTCAGTACACGTGAAGTTGTGAAAGAGTATGTTCACTTAGAACAGGTAGTAACCGCGGAGCCGAAGATTGAGATGCAAGTAACTAGAAAAATAACAATGGGGTGGAGTACATTTGGCAAGTATTTTCAAAAAATTGATGCATCGTAAATTGCCAATATTCCTCAAAAGGAAGGTATATACAGCTGGATCCTACCGGTACTTACCTGCATATGGTGCAGAAACCTTAAAAATTACAAAGAGTGTTGACTTAAGTTAAGGAAGACGCAGCCAGCAATGGAAAGGAAAATAACTGCAACACTAAGGGATAAAGACAGAAGATTGTATCTGGAAACAAACGTGTGATACGGATATCATAGTCCAAATTAAGAAGAAGTTGCCTTGCGCAGAGCACGTATGTAGCACAAAGGCAAGATAACCGCCAGTCATTAAGGACAACAGCATGGATTTCACAAGAAGGCAAGTGAATGAGGGGGAGAAATAAAGTTAGATGGGCACATGAGACTTAATTTCGTTTCATTTTAATATAACCCTCAAAGCCAAAGGCATTACAGACGGAGAGGGGTAATAACGCTCGACAAAAAGTGAAGACAACAGAGGAAAAAAAGATGCAATAAGCATTAAAAGAAGTAAAACAAAACCCATATGAAACAAGGGAGTGTAATGTGAACCTACAATGAGTTTAGAAAAAGCAGCAGTATACCATATTAGCAGCGGAATCACGGTATACTGTTCACGATGAATAGTGTTCATAGCATCCACGGGAAGGCCATGCAAATCACAAGAATTTTGTAGTAGACATGAATGATAAAAGAGCGTCATATGGCATAAATTGAGTATGACCTTATGACGATGGTCTGTGCGATGGCATACTTAGGATGGCTCAGGGATGAAGCGATAGCGTAGTGCCACATGATGATACCTTTTATGGAGCACGGCAAGGCGTGACACTTTTCAGCGCAACGATGTTGATGGAATTGAAGGGTCTAATTTTAAGGATGTTATATTGGCGGTCTGGCTGTTAGTAGAGTGAACGTGCAGATTTATCGGAACCGTTTCTAGAGCAGAACAGAAGGTTTTATTGTGCTAAATGAAGCAGAAGAATACATGTGCATGATATACAGAAAGAAGTCCCATAGTCAGAGACTGCAAGGGGACCTCTTGTACAATGTAGAATTGAGAATGATTGTGATGTACATAGCAGGGAGACAGAGCTAAAGTAAAATGCAATTGAAACAAATAAAGTAAGAATATACCCTTTTAATTTCACAGAAATAATTTAAAAGCAAGAAATACGCGCTAACTTCAATGACAGGTGATTACAGAACGCAACTCACAATGACCAGGAATCAATTAGGAACAGCAAAACAGGTTAGTTAATTGACCTGATATGATTTTTGAACTTCGACTTATTTTACCTTCAGGAACGGCATACTTTAATGTCGGAAGGTAAACTATTCCAAAAAGAAATTTCGGAAAAATGAATGGTTTGTTTGTTGAATGGATTGGTGCAAACTTTTGGCAGTAGAAAGTTATTGTTAAGAGCAAACCTTGTGACATTGTTATTTGAGAGAATGGTAGTAAAGTGTGGAAGTTGGTTAGTTATTGTTCTATACTTGTAAATACCAAGGTTATATTCAACTAGCTCAGATACAGTTAATATATTGTTTTTCGTCAAGTAGTGACTTAGCGTTAGAGAGATATGGGCTTGACGTGAGAATTCTTATCGCTTGATGTTGAATTGTCTGAACTGAGGTAAGATGAGTGGTGTATGTGTTACCCCATGAAGTAATACAGTAAGAAATGTGCAAATGAACAAAGGAAAAATACAGTGACATAAGTATTGATGGATAGAAATAAAGACGAGATTGAAGCAGTAGTCGAACGTTATACGTCATTTTTTTCCTAATATATGCAACATGTCGGTGGTATTTCAAGTTACTGTCGAGTTCAACGCCTAGGAATCTACAGCAGCCGCTCACAGGGATGTCATTGCACGCAATTATAACAGGAGGGATAGAAGGTAAGGGTTTTGTGGTGAAGAGCAGACAACAAATTTTGCCTTAGACGTGTTAATTTCTAACATGTTATTACTGCACCACCGAACGAGTCGTGCCAGAATCAAAGTTTAGTTTTCCAGTTAAGGATGTAGTGCTGCTATCGGAGTTAAAATTGTGGTGTCGTCGGCGTATAATATACAACTGGATGAAGAAAGGCATTTCGGCAAATCGTTAATATAGAGTAAAAACAAAAGGGGCCCCAGAATGGACCCCTGGGGTACACCAATATTAGTTAATTTGGTTGACGAATATGCATTAGAAATCACCACCTCTGTGTCCTATTGCAGAGATAGCTACGCAATAAAAGTAATGTTGGGCAAGTTATACCAAATGCTCCAAGTTTATTAAAAAAATGTGATGATTGATCGAATCAAAAGCTTAGTTAGGTCGAAGAAAACGCTGCCCGCCATAGTAACTGTTGTCAATAGCCTTTTTTAATTGGTCAGTAAGTGAGCTTAGCGCAAGGTCACAGGAGTAGCCGGAAAGGAAGGCAAATTGGCAAGGCGATAGTATATTAAACTTGTTCAGGTAATTTGTGAGACGTGTACAGATCAGTTTTTCAATTACTTTGCTCAAGAAGGGTAACATGCAAATAGGGCGGTAGTTATCCAATAACGAAGCATCTCCTTTTTATATGTACGGGAATTATTTTACCCTGCTTCAGTTCATGCAGGGTAAATTAGGTTAGTTTGAATGGGATCCCGGACAAGGTGTAGCATACTCCAGTTTTGATAAAATGAGTGTTTTATAAAGTAGGAGTTTCAAGAGAGCAGAAACATGATATAAATTTGGCGAAGCTAACCTAACATGCGATTTGCATTGTTAATGAAGAGCTTGATATCAGTAACGAGCCCAGGCTTGCTGTAAAATTTACGCAAAGATATTCATATGAGTCACTGATTCTGAAATATTGTTATTGATTTAGTATGGTGACTATCCAGGGACATTTTTTTTAGACTTTACATTTATTATATTTTGGCTGGAATAACCATTTGTTAACAATTAGCAACACCACTAAGATCCGATTGGAGTGAGGAATAGTCGTTAACATTCGTTACCACTCTGAAAGTGTTAGAATCATTTGCACATAGAAGAATGTTAGCGTTTACAACAGAGGCAAGGTCATTATATTATAGAAAAAAATAACAAAACCAGGAGACTCATGCCTGTACAGCGCCTTAATGAAGAGTAAAGGCACTTGTAAAGGCAGAGTTACTGCTAATGTAAAATAAGCAAGTTGTGGGCAGTTCAGCAGAAAATGCTAATATTATTTCAGTATATTGTTATGAATATTAGAATTGTTTGGATTTAGGCAGTATTTTTAATGACACACCTTGTCAAATGTTCAAAGAAAAAATGGCAGCATATAACGGAGTGAACGATGGAGATTGGGGTGAAGCATTTGTTCGTATATTCGTTCTTGCTTCCGTCCGTCCACGCGTTCCATCCGCCCACCATGCGTGTGTCTGTTCGTGCGTTCACACGTCCATCTGTGCGTCCGTCCATGCGTTCGTCCATCCATCTGCCTCGCGTTCATCCATGCGTCCATCGTTCGTGGCAGCCATCCATGCATACGCTCATGCATATGTCTGTGTGTCCGTTTGTCCGTCTATTCTACACTCGAAGCACCAGCATCTCGCATCTTTTCATCATTTATTCCCCATACAGAAGCACCACCATCCAGCGCACATTCCAAGGAATAAACGAGGTGTGGCACTCGCACACTTTCTTACGGCTTGCGCTTCATGTGTTCTTCCCACCTTTAACCCCCTCAAGCTCATGGTTATATACTAGTTCACTGTATTCATGGCACTGCGGCCCAACGCTCGCTAACATTTATAAAACCAAGGAGGTTACGCCCAGCGAGTATAACGTAGCAACACTTTCTTGTCAGATAGTGCTCAAAGTACAGGCCAATGGCTGCTAACGGGAATGAGAGACAGGATAATTCAGCTTTTACTTTGTTACGGCTCGCGCTTCGTATCTACTTCCTACCTTTAGGCACCTCGAAGTCGTGGTATGTACTAGTTCACTGTACTCATGTCACTCGGCTAAAAGCTCGCTAAACTTTCGAAAACCAAATAAAAACCAAAAACAGTATAACGTAACAACCCTTTCTTGTCATATAGTGCTCAATCTACATGCCAATGGCATCAAATGGGAACGAGAGACAGGAAAATTCGGCTTTTACTTTTTAGGGGCGAAGCTCCTTAGGGCGTGGGCTGTGCGTCCCCTGTAGCCTGTATGTAGCCACCTCTAGTTTAGTTCTTGCAGTGTTCACTAGATGGCGGTACCGTCCCCTGTATGTAGCCACCTCTAGTTAGTTCTTGCAGTGTTCACTAGATGGCGGTACCGTCTCCTGTATGTAGCCACCTCTCGTTTAGTTCTTGTAGTGTTTACTAGATGGTGGTACTTGTAGCTGATGATGAAAAGATGCAAGATGTTATAAACTAGAAAGCGGTACTTGTAGTTGATGAAAGACGCGAGATCTTATAAAATAGGAATGATGTCACATATGGCGCGTGTCATTGGTTGAAGGCAATCGTTCGATTTAGTGCGGCGACGTACGCTAAGGGGAAGCGATGTAATAAAATCGAGTGGGCAAATGTACAGAGGATTCATGGTTTACCAGGTTTACCTCCGGAGCTTCGCCACTCATCATCATTCACTTCGTGGAATTGGGCGGAATTTTTTACGGCTTGTGCATCGTGTCTACTAGCCACATTTAACCACCTCGAGTTCATTGTATATACTAGTTCACTGTATTCATGGCACAATGGTCCAAACATTCGCTAAAACTTTCTAAAACCAAGGAGGTTACGCCCTGTCTAGTATAACATAGCAACCCTTTCTTGTCAGATAGTGCTCAAAGTACAGGCCAATGGCTGCTAACGGGGAATGAGAGACAGGAGAATTCAGCTTTTACTTTGTACGGCTTGCGCTTCGTACCTACTTCCCACATTTAGGTACCTCGAAGTCGTGGTATATACTAGTTCACTGTACTCATGGCACTCGGCTGAAAGCTCACTAAACTTTCAAAAACCAAAGAAAAACCAAAACCAGTATACGTAACAACCCTTTCTTGTCAGATAGTGCTCAATCTACATGCCGATGGCTGCTAATAGGGAATGAGAGACAGGAGAAATTGGCCTTTAGTAACGCACACGTGGCGAATTTTTTATTGTTCAACAACGCACGGAAGAAACAATCCCAATGGCACCACCTTGCCGGTCAAAACTTAAGATTGGTTACACACTAGGACTACGACTGCGACTACTACGAGGGACAAACGCGTGCCGCTTCAAGGAGCTTCGTCCCTAATATAAAATTATGCTAAGAATAATTGATGATCG